>BDRX01000231.1:2477-25086 GCA_003203535.1 Raphidocelis subcapitata | reverse complement strand
TGCCCGCGCCACACGTGGCCCGATCGCGCACGGCGGGGGGAGAGCGAGCGCGGCCCGCGCCGCCGCAGGGGTTGACCGCCCGGCGCGCGGCAGCGGTGCGCGCGCCGGCCGCGTCGACGGCGGCGGCGAGCAGCGCAGTGCGGGTGCTGTCTCTGCCCGCGCCACACGTGGCCCGATCGCGCACGGCGGGGGGAGAGCGAGCGCGGCCCGCGCCGCCGCAGGGGTTGACCGCCCGGCATTGGCATTGGTACGTTTACAGAGGGCCACCTGTCCAGTCGCAAAGCATGTGCGCGGGCGGTGCTTCTGCTCGGTCGCGCGCCCGGGTAGGGCTGGGCACAAGTGTGGCACAGTGGTAGGAGGACAGAGGGGGGAGGAGGGTGGGTTTCACAGAGGACCGCCCGACGGCCCCCTGCTAGTTGCAGGGTCTTTAAACACAAGCGAACGGCGCGCCGCAGTCATTGGCATTGGTATGTTCACAGAGGGCCACCTGTCCAGTCGCAAAGCATGTGCGCGGGCGGTGCTTCTGCTCGGCCGCGCGCCCCGGTAGGGCTGGGCACAAGTGTGGCACAGTGGTAGGAGAACAGGGGGGGGAGGAGGGGGGGCTTCACAGAGGACCGCCCGACGGCCCCCTGCTAGTTGCAGGGTCTTTAAACACAAGCGAACGGCGCGCCGCAGTCGGCGGGGTGATGAGCCCCAAGTCGGGCCCGGCGCGGCGGCGGCGGCGGCACGGGCGCCGCGGGTTGCGGTCAGCATCATGGTGGCTGTGATGGTCGGCGTGGGCAGTAATTCGGTGGGTTTTACGTTCAGAGGGCAGTGGATGTGCGATGTGCGCTGTTTGTTTTGGTGTGGGCGGGGGGCCGCGCGCGGACTTTTGTAGGCGCGCGCGCGTTGCGCGCGCGCGACGACGTCACCGCCGCCGCCGCGGCCGAGGGCTACCGCCGCCCGAGAGAATCGCCGCACGCCCCAGCTGATTGCGGATCCGTTTAGCGATCAGAGGCGGGATAAAGCACCACTTAACATCGGCCAAGGGCCGGGGGGGCGCGGGGCACAGCAGCGCAGGAGTTGGGTTTGCGCGTCGTGTGTGTGGTGTGCGGTGTGCGTCTGCGTGTTGGATGGCGTTCTTGCATGTAATTTCCCTTTGTTTGAATAATACACACGCGGCAATCAGCCAATGGCAAGCGCGTTTGGGACAGCGGGTGGACGCGCGTTCGTCCCTCGAGGCAGCCCCGCACCGGGCCACCCAAAGACACGGGGCCGCCGCCTCGAGGGGGGCCCGACGCGTGCCGGGAGCAAACGCACGCGGTTTGTGCAGCTGCTGGGAACCGCGCTCAGATGTCAAAACAAGAAGAGTTGTTGAAAAGGCAGGCACGCTTGTCTTTGCGCGGGCACGCGGAGGCAGAGGAGGCACTATACAAAGAGGAAAGCGCGCAAGTCGGCCTGAGGTGCCGGCTTCGCTCTCAAAAGCTTCCCTCCACCACCTGTTTCGCCGAAACCAAGGCACGCCAAAACCGCTCGCTGCCGCTCTCTTGAACCAGGGGCCGTTTTGGCACCTCGCGCCGCGCGCCGCCGGCCCCTGCTGCTGGCCCGCTCACGCGGCCGCCTGCGGCGCCGCCGCCTCTGCCGCCGCCTCTGCCGCCGTACACGCCCATGTCCTCCAGCCGCGCCGCGTAGGCCGCCCCCAGCTTGACCAGGCGCCGTATGGCCCCCATCTCCTTGAGCTGCAGCATGTCCATGCGGCCGCTGCGCTTGATGAGGGGGTCGTCAAAGTAGTCTGGGGGGGGGGGGGGGGGGGGGGGGGGGGGGGGGGGTGGGTGCGTGAGTAGGTGGGTGGGTGCGTGGGTGGTTGGGGGCGCGTTCGGGGCGCAGGGTTTGGGGTTAAAGGATTGGCGTGCAGAAGGAAACATGCGCCCAGGGTGAGCTGCCTGCGGTGCGGGCAGCGCCTCGGCCAACCCTGGCTGGCAGCACACGACCAGCCAAGGCGCTGCTTGGTGCGGGCAATCCTCCCGCCCAGCAGATGGGGGTTTCAAGCTTGATTAACCGCCAAGCAGCCTCACCGATCACGACGGCGTCACCACCCAGCTGCGGTTGCGGGGTTGCGGGGTTTGGGGTGGGGGGCGGAAGGTGGCGTTGGCGGTGGCACTGGCATTGGTATGTTTACAGAGGGCCACCTGTCCAGTCGCAAAGCATGTGCGCGGGCGGTGCTTCTGCTCGGCCGCGCGCCCCGGCAGGGCTGGGCACAAGTGTGGCACAGTGGCAGGAGGACAGAGGGGGGAGGAGGGTGGGTTTCACAGGCGCCCCCCGCGCCCCCTGCGCACCCTGTCCCTCTCCTCCGCGCGCACAAGCACAGCGGGGCGCCCGCGGCCCAGGCCGCGCGGCACGGCGGCGAAGGCCAGCGCCGCGCGGCGCTGCGCCGGCGCGGCGGCGGCGGCGGCGGCACGGGCGCCGCGGGTCGCGGTCAGCATCATGGTGGCTGTGATGGTCGGCGTGGGCAGTAAGTCGGTGGGTTTTACGTTCAGAGGGCAGTGGATGTGGGGCAAACAAGCCGCGTGTGAAGGACCCCTTATACATCCCGCGCCCGCCGGCGCGCTCGCACGCTGGCGCCGCGACTCGTGCCGACGCCAGCGCAGCGCACAACCAGGGAAGAGAACTGGTCGCTCGGGCAAAAACGGAATCAGTGGTCCTCGGTCATCGCTTTTGTATGTTTCAAACGCTTCGTCGTTCGGGCGGTTTCTCTGCTGCGTTTCCCACACGCGGCGCGTTGACCGCCGGGCATCGCGTTCCTATAGGCCCGCAAAAACGTATAAAATACAATTCGTCTTGCGTTTGCGCACCGCGGCCAGCCCCCAGAGCGGGCAAAATGCTGCTGCGCGCCTGCGACCGCTCCTGCGCGTGAGGCGACGCGAAGCCCTGCGCCCCTGCGGCGCGCTCAGCAGTCAAAGGAGCCATAAAGATCGCGAAATATGGAGGTGGGAGACCTGCTCGGCGTTGAGGGCCTCCTCGATGCCACGGGGACCTCCTTGGCAGCGTTGAAGGAGGAAATCGCGGAGCTCAAAGAGAGCACGGTGAGCGCTGGGGCTGGCGGGCGATATTGAGGGTTTCATCGCGTTGGCTGCCGCGGGCGGCGCAGCGCAGGGCAGCCGTGCAGCGCCGCGCCGCGCGCCGCGCCGCAGCGGCGCTACTGCCGTGCGCGTCCCCGCCAAAACCTGTGCCCGCGCCCTCAACGCAGACCAAGGTGGCTCCGCTCAAGGTGACAGTGCCAGATTTGCTGGGCGGCGCCGCCTTGCCAGGTGTCGCGGAGCCGCCGGTGGACAAGGTGCGCGGGCAACCACGGTTCTGTGTGCGTGCAGCAACGCACACACTGCGCGCAGCGGGCTGTGCTGGGGCTGCGCACGCGACGCGGGGCTGCGCGCCTCGGTGCGCGCATTGCTGACGGCCGTAGGCACGCTGGCATCGCCCCCGCCAACCACGCTGCAAACTGCCTTCGCCCCCCCCCCCGGACGCGCGCGCCGCCGCCAGGCGCTTGGGCCTCACGCCGGGGACTTGATCAAGCTGACCTCCGGCCCCGCGCCCAGCCACTTTGGCGAGCGCCAAGCGCCGCCCAAGGCCGATGACGGCACCAGCCTCGAGGAGGAGTGGGGCCGCGGTGGGGGGGGCGACCGCATCCGCGCGCACTTCCCCGCAGACGGCGGGCGCGGCGACGGCCCGGCGGGGGACAGCGCGGCCGGTTCGCCGACGTCGCAGCGGGAGGGGGAGGCGCCGGTCAGCTGGCAGACCGTTTACAAAGCAATGCTCGACAGCCGGCAGCACCAGCAGCAGCAGCTGCAGCTGCAGCAGCAGGGCGAGGGCGAGGGGTGCGCGGATTCGCAGGCGGCCGCGGCTGCGCCCGGCGACGCTGCCGCGGCCGGCACCACCGATGGCGCGGCCGCCCCTGGCGCCGAGGCCGGCAGCAACCCCATGCGGTCGCCGTTTGCGGATGCCGCGGGCCAGCGCGCCCCGCAGGCCGCGGACGGCTCGGCGGGCGGCGCCGCCGCCGCGCACCCGGGCGCCGAGGGCGCGGCGCTGCGCGTGCCGCCGTCGGCGGCTGACCTGCCCGTGAAGGAGGTGCTTGCGGAGCTGTCGGAGCTGCTGTCCCGCGGCCACCCCTTCCCGCGCCCCAAACGGGCCGCCCGCGGCAGCGCGCCCGGCGGCGGCGGGGCCGCGCCCGCGAAGCGCGCGGCTGTGGGCAGGGGCGGCTTGCGCATCCCGCGGCGCAGCGGCACGCTGGACTGCCCCGACGGCATCCTGAGCCACCTGCGGGCGGTCAACGCCTCCCTGGGCCGCCGCCGCTCCAGCGCCACCGGCGCGGACGCCGGCCAGCCCGCGCGGCCGCAGAGGGACGCGGGCGGCGAGCCCGGCGCGGCGGTCGAGGCGGACGCGCGCGACGCCGCGGCGCGGCGGGGCTCGTCGGCGGAGCTTTACGGCCGCCTCCTGCAGCAGCACCTGGCTTCGGGCGGCTCCCCGGGCCGCGGCGGAAACAAGGGCCCCGCCGCCGGCGGAGCAGTGCCAGCGGGCGGGCCTGGCGCCACGGCCTTTGCGTCGTTTGACCTGGCCGCGGTTCTGCAGAAAGCGCCGGCGGCCGCGCAGCAGGCGCCCCTGTGCCAGGGAGGGCCGGCGGCGGAGCAGCGGCCCCACCAGCACGGATGCTCGGCGCCGGCCGGCCCCGGCCGTGGCGCGCCGTCGCCCGAGCAGCCCCCTGCGGAGCGCGCGCTGATGGTGGGGCCCGACTGGCACTTCCACGCCGCTGGGGAGGCCTCGCCGTCCCCGCCGGCATCGCCCGCGGGCCGCCGCGGCGGCGGCCTCGGGCCGCTGGAGGTCACCTGGCCGCTGCTGAACGCCGGTGGCTGTGCCAGCCCCGGCCCTGCAGCGGCCTGCCCTGCCTGCGGCTGCGCGACGCCAACGCAGTCGCTGCCGGGCACTCCTGCGGCTGCGGCGCAGCAGCGGGTCTTCTCTGCCGCGCGCCTCGACCCCAGCGGCGAAGCCGGCAGCCGCAGCTGCCCCACCACGCCGGCAGTGGCCGGGGGCGGCGGCGGCGGCGGCGGCGGGGGCGCGGTTGCCTCTCGCGTCACCCTGGGCGCGCTGCTGTCCGGTGCGAGCGCCGCCTCTGGCACACCCGCCGGCCCCAGCGCGGAGCGGCCCGCGCGCGCGCGGCCTAGCCCTGCAGCAGGCGAGCGCTCGGCAGGCGCAAAGCGGCCCGCGCGCAAGCCGGGGCAGCCGCCGCTGACGCCCCAGCAGGAGCGGAGGCTGCGCCTGCAGGAGGAGAGGGAGCGGCAGAGGGAGGAGCAGCAGCGGGTGCGCGAGGAGCGCCGGCAGCGGGCGCAGCTGCGCGCACAGGGCTTGCTGCCGCCGGACCACCGGCCGACGGGGGAGGCGGCGTCGCCAAAGCCCCGGCGCGCCGCCTCGCAGCCGCCGCCCTCGGTGCGGGGCTCCCCGGCCGCTGTGGGCTCCCCGGCTGCGGCGTCGGCGCCGACGAGCGCGGGGCCCTCGCGCCGCAGCCTCCAGCCCGCCGCCAGCGGCAACGGCAATGGCAGCGGCAGCGGGAGCGGCAGCAGCGCCGACCGCAGCCGCCGCAGCGCATCGGCCGGCCCGCCCTCGCGCGCCGCCCGCGGCGAGGCCGCTCCCTCCCTGGGGCGCAGCGGCAGCAGCAACCAGTCGTCCGGCAAGCGCGTGTGGCGGCCCGGCGGCGGCACCCAGGTCGACAAGGACGCCAGCCGCAAGCTGCAGGCCTACCTAGAGGCGCTCAACGACTTCCGCCGCAACGGCGGCACCGCGGCCGGCGCTGCAGCGGCAGCCGCCGCGGCCGCGGCCGTCGCCGCCGCCGGCGCGCGAGCCGCGCCGGCCGCGCCGCGCGGGGCTTCTTCACCGCAGCGCGGGCCGCGGCACCGGCCCCTTTCGCCGCTGCTGGCGGGCGTGGGCAGGGAGCAGCACGAGGTGATGATGCGGCAGCACCTGGAGACGCTGCTGCAGCGGCAGGAGGACGCGCGCCAGCGCCGCGAGGCACAGAACGCGGCGCGGCGGCCGGCGTCGGGGTCGCCAAGCCGGGCGCGCTCCGCGTCCCCGCAGCGCTTGGACGCGCTGCCTGCGGAACCGGCAAAGTCGCTGGCACCCGCTGAGGCCGCCGCCACTGCCGCAGCCATTGCCACCCTTGTTGCAGCCGCCGCGGCGGCGGCCGGCGAGCCGCCGCGCCCCGCGGCGCCGCCGTCCGCCCGCAGCAACGGCGAGGACGGCGAGGAGGGCGCCGGCCGGCGCAGCGGGGAGGAGGCGATCGAGCTGCCGCTGGCCCCGGGGGGGCCGGACCGCGGCGACGTGCTGCAGAGCGCCATGGACGCCAAGCTCGCGGCGCTGGACGAGCGCGAGGCGGCGCTCGAGGCGGAGCTCACGCGCCTGGACGAGCGCAGCCGCGGCGGCAGCGGCAGCGGCAGCGGCAGCGGCGGCAGCTCGTGCGCCGGGGCGGGCAAGGCGGGGTCCGCTGGCCCCGGCGCCGGCCCGGGGTCGCCAAAGGCCGGCTCGGCGCCTGGGACCAGGGGCGGCTCGCCCCGGCGCGGCGCGCGGCCGTCGTCGGGGCTCGGCGCTGGCGGTCTGTCTGCTGGGGGAAGCGGCGGCGGCTCCGGCAGCGAGGCGCTCGTTGCGGCGCTGCGGCGGCAGCTAATGGAGGCCGCAGCGCGTGGCGCGTCGGGCGCTGGTGGTGGCCGCGCCGGCACTAGCCGCGGCGCCAGCAGCTTGGGCAGTGCAGGCAGCGTTGGCGGCGCTGCGCGGGCCCGGGCCAAGGCTGCCAGCAGTGTCGCGGACGCGGGCGACTCGAGCAGGCAGAGCGTGTTCGACAGGTGCGCACGCGCTTGGGTGGGGTTTGGGGGGTGGGTGAGTTGCAGCACGGGCATGGGTGCAATGGCGGGTTGCGAATGCAGCAGCGCCTTGGCTTTTGGTCAAAGACCAAACGCATTTAGTAGGCCCCAACCTTGCTCCCGCCCGACGGCCCCCTTGTCCCTCAACCCAAACCCTTCAGGCTGTATGGAGAGGACCCGTGGGCCTCGCGCAGCCGCGCCTCGCACTCTGCCGCCGCGAGCGGCTCCGGCGCCTGCGCCATCGACGCCGCGGTCGCGGCCGCAGAGGCCGCGCTGTCTGCGCAGCGCGTCCGCGCGCGCGCCCTCAGCCAGTCCACGAGCTCGGTGCGCGCGCGCGGCGGCGCCGGCAGCGGCAGCGGCGCCGGCAGCGGCGGCGACAGCGTCGATTCGCTGCTCGCCGCTACGAGGGCCGAGCTTGCAGAGCTCACCGCCGGCGGCCGCTGCCTGGGGCCCGTCCAGGCCCGCCTGCTGGCGTGCCTGCAGGCCGAGGAGCGGCGCCTCGCTGCTGAGCAGGCGCGGCAGCTGCACGCCGCGGGCGGCGCGGCGGCCGAGGCGGGTGGGGACCAGGCACGGACGCCGTCGCCGCCGCTGTCGCCGGCGGTGGCGGCGGCGGTGCAGCAGCAGCAGCAGGGGCGGCAGCAGCAGTCTCATCCGCGGCAGGAGCGGAGGCACGGCGGCGCCGCCTCCCCCGCGCAGCAGCTGCCGCGCGCGCTGTCCCCCGGCGAGGCCGCGCCCCGCGGCGACGGCTGGGCGTCGCCGTTTTACGCCGCGGCGGCGCGGCTGGGGCTGTCGCCGTTTGGCCTCGGAAAGCTTGCGCCGTCCGCGTCTCCGGCGGCGGCGGAGGAGGGCCATCTCGGCGGAGGAGAGCGGGCCGCGCCGTGCGCCGCGCCAGCCGCCAGGCTCGGCCGCCGCTCCGCCTCGGACGCCGCCGCCACGTCCACGTCCGAGGCGGCGCGCGCGGCGGCCGAGTGGCTCGCCGTGCAGCCCCGGCCGCGGCGCAGCAGCTCGAGCGGCGTGCCGCTGACGGGGCAGCAGCTGCTCGCCGCTTACCGCGCCGTGAGCCGCGGAGAGGCGGAGCTGGCAGAGGAAATCATCGCGGAGGAGGCAGCCGCAGCCGCAGCGGCTGCCGAGGCCGAGGCAGCTGCGCCCGAGGCGGCGCCGTGCAACGGCACCGGCCCCGAGGCGGTGCAAGCTGGGGCAGCGGGCTCGGCGGCGCGCGTGAGCGAGGGGGAGGCCCGGGACGGCAGCCGGCACGCGTCGGCGTCTGCCTCGCCGGCCGCGTCGCCGCCGCCCGGCCACAGCGGCGGCGGGGGCCCCGGCGTCGGCGCGGGCCTGGCGCTGGAGGACATGCTGCGCGCCTACGCCGCGCTCACGTCAAAGGGCCGCAGCAGCCCCGGCCGCGCCGCCGCGCTGGCCGCGCTGTTCTCTTCGTCCAGGCAGAGCGCCGCAGGCTCTTCCTGCGGGGGCGTCGCGTTTGGCGCGCGCGGCCACAGCAGTGACTCGAGCGGCGTTGTGTACGGCATGGGGGGCGAGCTGCTAAACATCCCCACCGCGCTGCTCACGAGCCACTACGCCACCGGCGGCGGCGCGATCGGCACGCGCACGCTCGAGGCGCTCGTCGACGGCGACGAGGAGGCCGGCGGGGGGGAGGAGGGCGAGGGCGCCGAGGCGGAGGCGGAGGCGGAGGCAGCGCCCACGGATGCAAGCATGCACTCGCCGTCGCCCGAGGCGGCGGCTGCCGCCGCGAGGCGGCTGCCGCGCGGCTCGGCGGTTGCCGCGGCGGTGGCGGCCATGGAGGCGGCTGGCAGCGATGCAGGGGGCTCGCCGCTGCACAGCGGCGGCCACCAGTCGCGGCCGATGACGCCACTGGCTCAGCAGGCTGCCGCCGAGGTGGCTGCGGCCCGCCAGCAGCAGCAGCAGCAGCAGCCGCAGCAGCAGCACGGCGAGCCAGCCCTGGCGCAGCCGCCGCTGCAGCACCAGCAGCTGCAGCCGCATCCGCGGCCGCAGGCTGCCGCCGACGCCGGGCTGCGCCTGGACGCGACCGCCACCGGCCGCGCCGTGCTGCGCTACGCCGCGCGACCGGGCGCCACCGTCGGCAGCGCTCGGCGCGCGCTCTGCGGCGGCGCGCTCGTCGACGCCAGCGCCTCGCCCGTGCCGCCGTCGCGGCAGCAGCTGCAGCAGCAGCAGCCCCAGCCGCAGCAGCGGCGGCCGCGGTCGCGGTCGCGCACGCCCGGCAGCCGGCCCGGGAGCTCCTGGCTGTGCTTTGGCAGCCCCATGGTGCGCGACTTTGAGCCGGCGCCGCCCTCGCCCCTCTCCACGGGCCGCGCCACCGAGGGCGCGGCGCTGAGCTTCGTCATCGGCCCCGGCGGCGGGCTCCACGTCGCGAGCGGCGCGCCGTCGGCGCGCGTGGAGCGGGTGGTGCTCGTGGCGGGGGTGTGGGTCCCCGTGGGCACGCAGCTCGAGGTCATCACCGCCGCGGGCGAGCGGCACGGCGTGATGGTGCCCACAGAGGCGGAGTGGGCCAAGCTGGTGTCGGGGCTCAACGCGGCGCTGCTCATGGCGGAGGGGGGGGAGGCGCTGGCGGGCGCGGCGCTGGAGGGCATGCCGTGGTCGCCGCGCGTCGAGGGCATCCTCGCGTGATGGGCGCGCGCCCGCCCGCCGGACTGCCGTGCCGCGCCGCCGCTACCGGGGCACGGGGGCGGGCCCCTGCGGCCGCCTCCATTCACTTTTCACCGCGGCGGGCCAACGTTGTCGGCGCTTGACTTGTCTTCTTCTCGCCCCAGGCCGCCGGCTGATTCGGTCGGTTCTTCCGTTAAAGACGCGCGCGCGCGCGCACCCGCATGTGTGACCCAAAACTTGCTGACACCGACCTCACTGAACCCTTCCCCCGCGCGACTCGTTTGACCCAACTTGACCGACTGATCACTTGGTGCAGCGTGAAAGCAATCACCGGCGTGGGGGCGGCAACAGCGCCCCCGCGCGGCGCCGCACCGCTTTCGCCATCCAACGCACCCCCCCGGGTTTCGTTTGCTCCTGCATGCCCCCGCGGCTGCTGTGTCTTCGCACCAGACCAGACCGAGCACCGTGTTTTATGCGTGCACCCGCCAAGTAACAACAATGAAAGCGATCGAGCGCGCGCGCGGGGGATGGGGGCAGTCCGCAGCGGCCGGCGTGACTCGGTGGCTGCCCGCCGGTATGCAGCGCCGCCGCCTGCTTGAGGCTGCTCGCTACAGTACTATTCGATGCAAAAGCCGCATTGTACAGCGCCGAAAACTTGGCGGCTGATCGCACGCGTGGCAACTCGCCGCGCAATGAGAGCGCGCGCGGGGGCTGCGCACGCCCCTCAATCGTGCAATTCGTCGGTGCGATGCACATGGCCAAGCGGGAGCGTCTCAGCACGCGTGCGGTGCAAGCGGCGGCCCCGCGCGCCGCCGGCGGCGGCGGCAGCGGCGGCGAGCAGCGTCGTGCTGTTGTCTGGCTTTTCAGCGGACGAGGTGCAGCTGCTCCGCGAGCACGTGGATGAGATCCTGTGGCCGCCGCCCGTGCAGCTGCTGCGCGCGGACGCGCGCCTGTTGGGGACGCCCGTCGGGGAGCTGCAGCAGCCGGCGGCCGCGGCGCGCGCCAGCAGCGGCAGCGGCGGGGACGGCAGCGGGGACGGCGACGACGAGGCCGCATGGATGCACGGCCGCATCGTTTACTTTCTCGGCGGGCCCGCGGCGCAGCAGGCGGCGCGGCTGAACAGCGCGATGGTGGAGGGGCTCGGGCTGGCGCCGGCGATCGTGGCGGCGGCGCAGGAGGGGTGCGCACCCGCGCGGGGAGGAAAGGCGCTGCGAGGGGTGTGTGTGTGAAGGCGTTGCATGGCCAGAGGAGGGGCGAGCCCAGACGGCGGGCGTGGCTGCGGCTCCGGCCCTGCTCCCTCCTCGGCTGACGCGGCGCGCCCGCCCCGCCGCCCGCGCCCCACCGCGCAGCCACGCGGCGCTGCCGCTGGGGGACGCCCTGGCCCGCGTGCGCGAGGCCCACGCGCGGCACTGGGAGCTGGTGCGGCCCGTGGCGACGCGCCTGGCGGACGGCAGCGCGCCGCCGCCGCTGCCGGAGCCGCCCGTTGTGGCGATGAACGTCTCCATCGACAGGGGGGTGGTCCCGACGAGCAGAGGTGGGCTGGGCGCCGCCGCTGAGCGCGCGCGCGGCTCTGTGCGTCCAGTCGCGCATCGCCTCCAAAGGCGCGCGCGCACCATCGCGCCTGTAGTGCCTGTAGTGCGCACAGTGTGCGCTCTCTTCCGCCCCGCACCGGGAGCGGCGGCGCAACGGCGGGGTGCGGCCGCCGTGCCATTGGGACGCCGGCGCACAGCGATCACCACATCCGACCTCCGCCCGCCCCCGCCCCCGGCCGCCGCCGCCGCCGCCGCCGCCCGCAGGCGGGCTCCGAGTGGATGAGTCGAGCGCCGTCGTCATCGACGGCCTGCTGACGGAAGACGAGCGGGCGCAGCTGCTCGCCTGGCTGACCGCGCCCGCCCACCCGCCGGCGCAGCCGCCGCCGGCCGACAAATGGGAGCGCGCCTGCGTCGACCGCGCCGGCGACGCCGCGACGTGGGGGCTGCGGGATGCGGCGCTGCGGGAGCTGCGGGAGGCGCCGGTGGCGGCGGCGGTGGCGCTGCAGGCGCGGCTGGCGGCGCTGTACCCCGAATTTGTGGTGGCGCACATGCCCGCAGAGGTGGGGGGGACGGGCGTGGGGGGGTGGGAGGGGCGGGGCGGGGCAGGGAGAGAGGGACCAAGCGACGGCTGGCGCGGGGCTTTTTAGGGGTGGGTGGTGAGCCGCGCCCTCCCGCCCACCGCACTCGGAAGGCAGCCCCAGGGCAGCCCCGCGCGCGCGCGCGCGTGCGTGCATCCGGTGAAGCCAACAACAACCTCCTGCACGCCCCCACCCCCCAAAACAGGCCCTGCTGGAGGACGACGACGGGCAGCCGCTGTCAACGCACGTCGCAAACGCTGTGACGTGCGCTCATGCCCCCGCGCTTTCCGGGGCCGGCGCGCCTTGCTGCCCGCAAGCGGGGTGCCGCGTCGCCTTGCTCCCGCTCGCAGCTGCCCAACGGCCTCTGCCAGCGCCGGCCTCGCCCCAAAGCCGCCTGCCCGCTCGCGCTTGCGGCCCGCTCTCCCTGGATTGCGCAACCCCCACCCGCCCCAACCACCCCAACCCACCCGCCAGCTACGGCGACCCCTGTGCTTGGCACGTCGACGCCGACCCCTCGCACCTGCCACCGGGCGCGCCCTACATTGAGCACGCCGGCTACCACTACAACAGGCACGTTTGTTTTGGGGGGGAAGAGGAGGGGGCGGGGGGTAGTGCAGTGCTGACCTACTAACTGCCTGCCTGCCCGCTTTGCAAATGCTTTTGGGACCCGACGCTGCGGCTGCGGGCTGCTCCGCGCTGCCCCTCGCCCCTCCCGCGCCCCGCCGCCGCCGCGCGGCTCACGCCGCCGCCGCCGCCCCCCCGCGCGACCCTCCCCCCCCAACGAAAAGGGAGCCGGGCCGCCCGCTGTTTGTGACCGTGCTGGCGTATCTGAACGAGGAGTGGCCCGAGGAGTGGCACGCTGAGACGCTGTTTGCAGACCCGGAGACCGGGACCGGCGTGTTTGTGCAGCCGCGGCCGGGGCGGTGCGCGGGCACTGCTTTGCGGCCGGCGGGTGGGGGGCCGGGAATGGGCGCCGCTCCGTGCCGCGCGAAAGACGCAGAGCCGTGCGGGAGCGGCCGAGGCAAAAGCTCGGCGGAGCTTGCGGTTGCGGACCCCCTCCCTCCCTCGCAAGCAAGCGCCAGACAACTGCGGCCAAACCCAATCGCCATCCACCCACCGCCCCCCCCTCCTCACCCCCCAACAACAGTGTTGTCATAATGGACCAGGACATGCCCCACCGCATCTCATCGCCCGCGAGGGACGCGGAGGGCCCGCGCTACTCACTCGTGTGGAAGCTGCTGCTGTGGCCCAGGCAGCGGGGCGGCGGCGCGCCGGCGGCGCTTGACGGGGGCGGGGGCTGCGACGAGGGCGGCGCCGCGGCGGGGGAGCCCGCCGTGTCCGGCATAGCGCGCCCCGAGTGGGGGCCGCCGCAGCGCATCGGTTCCGCCGCGCCGGGCGGGGGGCGCGTGGCCGTGGCGTTCCCCCCCGCAGCAGCAGCTTCCGGCGGCGGCGGGCCGTTGGAGTAACCCCGCGCGGGTGACGGAGTGCACCGGGCGCCGCGGGAAAGGATCGTCCGTTTCAAAACGCGCGAGAAGCCAGCCGTCCTGAATCCAGCCCCTGCCCATCGAACGGCGGCGGCCGCGTCTTCAACTGCAGCGGCCCAACCCCCGCGCGCGCCAGCCCCGTCCCGCCCCCCTCCCCTGCGCCGCGCCCCCGCGCCCCCGCGGCCGCGCCATGGCGCTGACGTGCGGAGACGTCTGCAAGTTCGTGGCGGCGGTCCTGCTGCCGGTGCGCGGCGGGCAGGGAGAGGGCGAGGGCGGGGCAGCGCGTTCCGAGGGGTGGGGCGGGGGAAGCTGCCCGGCGGTGCGGCGCGCGCCTCGGACGCGCCGACCCCGCCCGTCGCCTCCCTCCCGTGCCGCCCGCAGCCTCTGGGCGTGTTCTTGGAGAAGGGCGAGTGCGACAAGGTGCGTTGGCGAGGGGTTTTTGAGAATGCAGCGGCGGCCGGCCGCGCCCGCCGGGTGGCTCCAACGCCCGCAGGTTTGCCCGACTACCGCGCGCGGCCGGCTTTTCCGAATCCCCCCCGCCGCTGCGCAACAAAACACCAATCAGGACTTTCTGATCAACGTGCTGCTGACCATCCTGGGCTACGTGCCCGGCATCATCCACGCCGTCTACATCATCCTGCGGTACTGAGCGCACTGCGCCGGCGCGCCGCACCGGGCCGCTGGCGTGGCTGCAGGGCGGGCGGCACCGGGGCGGTGCGCAACGCTAAGGCAGAAGAGGCGCATCGCGCTGCGCGCGCTGCGCAGCAGAGTAAACGAACGGACCAGCGTCGCGCGGCTGTCGACGCGGCGGCAGGCTGCGCCGCGGTCAAGATCGCGCCGGCGGGCGCAAGGACCCGAGGCGGGCCTGCGCGTGCGGCCCGTAGCATCGCATAATCGGATAGCAGCGCGGCACGCCGCTCCCGGCACCCGGCAGCCTCCTCCGGGCCTGGCCAGCGGCGACTGGGGGACGCGGAGCGTCGCGGGCACCCGGTGCAGGCGGCCTGGCCCGTACATTGGGATTTACGTGCGTCGCCCCATTCTTCCAGCTATCGAGCCGAGCACCGCGTCCCGCCGGCAGCAGACGCGCAGCAGTCGAGCAGGGCGGCCCCCTCACTCGAGCAGCAGCAGCAGGGCGGCAGAATGCTGGCCGCGCGCACGCAGACCGCGTTCGGCAGGGGCCTGGCCCCCCGCGTGGCGCCCGCAGTGGTGGTGGCGCCCGCGCGGCGGACGCTGCAGGTGGTGGCAGCGGAGGCCCAGAACAAGAAGCGCCTCCCGCAGCCGGTGAGTGGCAGCGCATTGGGGGGCGGGATTGGTCCTGCATTCGCGGAGCAGGGGGCCGCGTGGCATCGGCGTCGCCGGGGGGCGCGTGCACCGCTGCCGCCGCCGCCCGCGGCTGTGTGGGCCGCCGCCGCCCGCCGCGCGCGGCCGCCCCCGTCTCACGCCCCGGCCCTTGCCGGCCCGACCCTCCGCAGGTGAAGCGCGCGCAGCAGGCTGAGGAGCGGCGGATGGCCAACAAGTCGCGCAAGTCGCTGATCGCGTCGCGCATCAAGAAGGTGCGGCGCGCGCCGCGCGCCGCGGGGGCGGCCGGTGCAGGCCGGCGCGCAGCGCAAGCGCTCGGACGCAGCCGGCCTCGCGCATGGCACGCTCCCGGCTCGCAGCGGCCGCGCGCGGCGCCCCCGCTCACCTGCCCATCGTCCCGCCCCGCGCCCCGCACCCCCTGCCCAAATCTGCGCCCAATCCCGCACACGCCCCCCCCCCCCCACTCCCCACCCCAAAGGTCGTCAAGCTGTCCGAGTCGCTGGTGAAGAACAGCGCCGGCGCCGCGGAGCAGGTCCCCGCGCTCGAGGGCCTGGTGGCCGAGGCCTACAAGGCCATCGACACCGCCGTGCTCAAGGGGGTGATCCACGCCAACACCGCCGCGCGCCGCAAGGCCCGCGTGGCCAAGTGGAAGCGGCAGGTGCTCATCAGCGCGGGCCTCTACACGCCCACGGCCGAGCAGCCCGGCTTCAGCTTCTACCAGCGCACGCAGGCCGCCAAGGCCAAGGCCGCCGCCGCTGCCGGCAACTGAGCGGACGGAGCCCCCGCGCCGGCGGCGGCGGCGCGCGCGCGGCGCCGGCGCGGCGGCAGCAGCGGCGTTTTGGGTGCTTAGGGGCCGGCCGCCTCTCCCGACGACGGCCCAAACTGATTTCTCTTGCCCGGGGATGCCGGCTCGCCCGCTCGGTTTTACTCTGGGTATGAGCGTGTAAACATCCGGCTCTCAAGCAAGTGTGCTGTATGGTAAGACACCCAACAGGCATGCGACCAACAGCAGCGGCAAGCACGCAGCAAAAGGCGCGCGCGTGCACGTGTCGGCGTGGGCACGGGCGCCCCATGCGCTGCCAGCGGCAGCGCAGCGGGCGGTGACCGGGGACCCCTCACAGAGCGCCGTCGCCGCCGCCCGCGCCGCCGCCGCCGCCGCCGCCCGCGCCGCCGCCCCCGCCGGCCTCCTTCTTTGGGAGGTTTGCGGTGGCGTAAAGGCGGTACAGCTGGCCGCTCTTGCAGTACAGCGGGTCCCGCTCCATGACAGATATCAGATCAGTCAGCGTGATCTGGACCTGGGAGGCGTCCCCGGGCCGCGCCGCGCCGGACGCGAGCTGCTGCATCTGCTGCTGCAGCGTCGGCGCCGGCGCCAGCGGCACCGCGGGCCTGGGAGGCTGGGGCTGCTGCTGCTGCTGCTGCTGCTGCTGCTGTGGGGGTTGCTGCTGCTGCGGGGGCTGCTGCGGCTGCGCTGGCTGCTGCTGCGGTGGGGGCTGCTGCTGCTGCTGCTGCTGCTGCTGCTGCTGCTGCTGCTGCTGCTGCTGCTGCTGCTGCTGCAGGGGCGGTGCTGCTGCAGGGGCGGGTGCCGCCGCAGGCGCGGCCGCGGGTTGGGGGGCGGGCGCAGCGGCGGCGGCAGCGGCAGCAGCGCCGTCTGCGCCGGCGCCTTCGCCGCCCCCCCCGTCCGCCGAGGCGCCCTCGCCCGCTCCGCCCCGGGGCGGCGCGGCGCGCGTGAACCCGGCCGCTGTTGCGCGCCCCAGGCCCCCGAAGCCGCGGCCGCCGACGCCGATGGCGGTGAGCGTGCTCTTCAGCGCCACGGTCTTGGCCGCCAGCTCCTTTGCCGCCTTGGCCTCGCGCACCTGGGCCCGCTCCTCGTCGTCCAGCCTGGCGTTGGGTCGGCGGCGGCGGGCAGCAAACGGCGCGCGGACCGGTCAGCGGCGCTTGGTTTGGTGGTGGCATGCGGCAGCGCGCATCGAGCGCCGCTGCTGCAAACGCGCTGGAGGGGCACGCCTTCCCAGCAATGCACTGACGGCCAGCGGCACTGCGGTTGAGCTCGTGCGTGCGCGCAAAGCCGACGGCGCGCTCACCGCTTGCGCGTGCCGCCCAGCTGCACCAGCCGCTCCTCCTCTGCGCTGCGCTTTGCGTCGTACTCGTCGCGCGCGCGCTTGGCCATGCGCAGCAGGTCGGCGCGGGGGTCGCCCTTGCGCATGCGCACGCCTGGGAGCTCCCTTTGGGTTGGGTTGGGGGTGGGGGGGGGGGGGGGTGCGGGTTGAGGGGGTTGCGGGGCTGGGACTGGGTATGAGGGTGGGCGCGAGGCCCGCAAGGCGGGGAGGGCTTGACGCTGTTGAAGGGCTCCAGCAGATCGGGCCAGGGCATAAGCGGGGCAAACGCAAAAGGACTCAGTCCTGGGCGACAAGGTTTCCGCGCCGCGAGAATCTTGGGGCACGCGCCGGGGGTCGCTACGCGCCCACGCATGCGCCGCGCAGCGCAGCGCGCAGCGCGGCGCGTTTGCTCACTTGCTGACGTCCATGCGCTGCATGCGCACGCGCGCCGCGCGCTCCAGGAGCGAACCCAGGTGCACCTGAGGGGCGGGGGCAGGGGCCGGGCGGGCGCGCGCGCACACGTGGTGACAACCCAGCCTCGGCCGCAGCGCAGCCCACCCCCCAGCGGCGCGCAAGCACTCGGGCCTGCTCCTGCGCTGCGCCGCGGCGACACTGCACCCCCTGCTTCGGCGGGGCGCGGGCCTGCCCCTGCCGCCCCCCCCCGCCCCCCCCCCCCCGCCCTGCCGCGTGGCCGTACCGCACCTGCACCGCTGCGGACAGGAACGCGTGCACGTCCTGGGACACGTGGCCTATGCCCGCCCGCAGCGCCCCCCGGCAGACCTCCTTCAGCAGGGGGGCCTTTTCGAGGAGCGGCTCCTCCTGCGGGGGGAGGGAAAGGGGGCGGGTGGGGCGGTTCGGGCGGCGTGCGTTGCGGTGGGTTAGGGGGTTTGGGGGAAGGCTCACCACCGGCACGCACGCAAGACTGCTTCGCCCCCCGCAGATTGGCCTGCCAACAGGGCTCAATTGCGCGGCCCTTCACCCCACGCCAACAAGCCAGCTGCACACGACGCGTGCGCACCCCGACACTCCCCCCCTCTCCCCGCACCCGCGCCGTGCCCGCGACCGTCTGCAGGTCGCGCCCCGAGGCCATGTCGCTCTCGTTCACCAGGCCCTGCAGCACGTCGATGTGCTCGCTCTTGCTGCCGAAAAAGAGATCCTCGTCGCCCACGCGCGGCCGCTTGACGGCCGGCGCGGCGCCCGCGCCGGCCGGCGGCGCGGCGGCCGCGGGCGACGGCGTCGCGCCGGGGCCGCCGCCGGGGCCGGCAGAGCCGGGGCGGGCGGGCGGGTGCGGCGGCGTGCCGCCGGCGGCGGCCATGGCGCGCGCCTGCATCTGCTGCTGAACGAGCGCCTGCATCTGCTGCTGCGGCATGCCGGGCGGCTGCCGCCCCATGCCCGGCGGGCCGACCCCCGGCGACGCGGACCGCGCCGCTGCTGCCTGCTGCTGCAGCGCCATCGCCTGCTGGGCGGGGAGCATGCCGCCGCCCACCTGCGGAGGCAGCGCCCCCAGCGGCGGCGTCGCTGATCGCTGCTGCTGCTGTTGCTGCTGCTGCTGTGCCGCCTGCCACTGCTGCTGTTGCTGCTGCTGCAGCCGCTGCTGCTGTGCCTGGAGCTGCTGCTGTTGTTGCTGCTGCTGTTGTTGTTGCTGCTGCTGCTGCTGAAATTGCCGCAGCTGTGCCTGCAGCTGCGCCTGCTGCTGCTGGCTGCCCCCGTTCATGCTGCCAGGTGGCCCGAGTGCCTCTGGTTGCTGCTGCTGCTGCTGCTGCGCCTGCTGCTGCTGCTGCTGCTGCTGCTGCGCCTGCGCCTGCTGGTGGCGCCGAATGCACGCGTCCCTGTACACATCAGGCGGGATGAACTGCAGCAGCAGCCGGGCCTGGTCCTTCGGGTCGTTGAGCGCCTGCGGGCGGGGCGGCGCGGGCGCGGGCGCGGGCACGGCGCGGTTTCAAAGCCGAGCTTGCGCGCGCAGGCGCCTGCTGTGGTGAGCCCTGCCCGCCTCGCTCAGCCGCCGCCTCTGCCAGCTCGCTGCTGGCGCCGGCGGCGGCGCGGCAGGGCGCTTGGAGCGGGCGGCGCGCGGGCGAACGCCGGTGCGGCACGCGGCGCCGCCGCTGCGCGAAGCCCCGCCGCTCGCCCGCACGCGTCCTGCGGCGCAGCGCCACCGCGGCGCCCCACCCCAGGCGGACCCCCCACCCGCCCTGCACGCCCTCCCACCTGCGCCTGAGGGAACCACGCCCTCAGCGCGTCCTGGTACTGCGGATGGTGCTTGGCGATGATCGAGATGAGCTCCTTGTCCAGCTTGGCGTTGACCTCCATGGTTTCAGGCCTTGAAGCACGCCGGCGGCCTCACATACGCGGGCCAGCGTGCGCGGCGCGCCCAGATCGCCGATCGGTGCTGGCTGGGCGTGCCTCCGCCTGCCCTACGGTATTCAAGCAACCTGGGGCGCGCTTTCCGTTTGGAACCGGCAGCGCCGGGCCCTGTGCAGCGTGGCAGAATAGAGGCGAAACTGCCTGCTGGTGATCCGTCCTTGACAGGCCGGCTCCTCCCGTGCCCGATCCAATTGCATTTTGTCCGTCGCCATTTGCATTCTCACCCCAACCCAGCCACCATGTCGTCCGCCCTGCTCGCCCGCGGGAGCCCCGCCGTGGCCGGCAGGCGCGCCAGCCGGCGCCCGGCCGTGCCCGTTTCCGCGGTGGCATCTGCGGACGTCAAGGTGCGCCGCCGTGGCCGCTGCGCAGCGGCCTGCTGGGCCGAGCGCGCGCGCGCGACGCCCTGCCGCGCGCATGTGCTCCGCGCTCCAACGCCGCCCCCCCCTTGCCGCCGCCCGAGCAGACCATCACCCTCAAGGCGCAGCGCATCACGCCCGAGGCGTTCGCGCCATTCGGCCAGGCGAGCGGGCGGGGCGTGGGCCGGTGCGCTCGCGGCGCAGCGGCGCGGCGCGCGCGCGACTCGCCAGTCATCACATGGGGGGGGGGGCGCACATGGACGCGGCGCGCGCCAACCCCGCAGCGGCCGAAGCAAAACCCCTCCCCCCTCCGAGAAGCCTCCCCCCCCCTGCTGCGCACACACCGCACCGCCACAGCCCCCCCCCCCCACTACCCCCTCAAACCAACCCCCCCCACAAAGCAAACACCCCCCCCCTCCTTCAAACCGCAGCTCATCGGCGCCACCGAGGACGGCAAGGTGTTTGACTCTGAGGACGCCCAGCTGGTGCTGGACCGCGGCACGCCGCGGTTCTACCTGATGCGGCTGCCCGCGCGCAAGCCGGCGCTGACCTTTGACCGCATCACCTTCCACGCGCAGGTGGGGGGGGTCGCGGTGGGGATGTTTCCTGTTGGGGGTGTTTGTGCAGGCGGTGGGGGTGCAGGCGGCGGGGGTGGTGGAGCGCTGCCTCTTTTGAGCGCTGCGTCTGCGCACCGGACCGGCCAGACTGTGCCAGGAAGGCCAGCCCAATGGATGATAGACAGCCGCCCTGAGCCCCCAGGGCCCCAACCGTCTCACCCCCCCCCCCCACCCCAGTGCACCCAGTGCCTGGGCGTGCTGCAGGCTCACCCCTGGTACATGGCCGTCGCCCGCCCCAGCGGCGGCGTGGAGGCCTACCCGCGCGTTGAGGACCTCGCGGTGTTTGAGGTGCCGCACGGGGTGTACGTGAAGATGGACTGCGGCACCTGGCACGCGGGTGGGCGGGTGTTTTGAGTTGGGTGGGGGGGTGTTTGAGTTGGGTGCTGAGTTGGGTTTGGAGTTTTGGAGACCCTGCGTTTGTGAGGCTGCTGCGCGGTTGTGGGGGCACCGGTGGTTGTGGGACGAGTCGCGGTGCGGGGGCGCGCAAAGGCGGCAACGCGCGAGGCTCGGCCCCTTTTTCCTTTCCAAAACCCTGCGCGCTCAGCCCTCCCTCCCCCCTCCCCCCTCCCCCCCCAAAAAGGCCCTTTCTTTGAGGGCGTTGACCACCTGGACTTTTACAACCTGGAGCTCAGCGACACAAACGTCACAGACCACAACACACACAAGTGAGGGGGGGAGCGCGGCGGGATTTGGGGACGGCGGTCTTTGCAGCAGGGCGCGCGCGGGAGCTGCGGACGCAGCGGCGCAGCAAAGGCCCGGGCAGCACCAACCACCCAACCGCCACCGCCTCCCCGCCGCCCCACCCCAAAGGTACTCAGCCGAGGGGGTGCGCTTCCAGATCGTGCCGCCCAGCGCATGAGCCGCCGCACCCCGGTTACACCACGCGATCTGGCCAGATCACGTGATCTGGGCGGCAGCGCCCCCCCTAAGAGAGGCGGCGCGGCCGGCGCGGCCCCGCCATGTGACGCGGGGTCCGCCGGTGCCGCCGCCCCGCGCTGCGCCGCGCGCCGCGGCGGCGCGGGCGCCCCCCCCTCGAAGGCCCATCCCCTCGCCATGTGCACGCGAGGCGGCTGATGGGCCGGCCCCCATCCCCACAGCGCGCCCCCGCGGCACCAAACGCGCCCCTGCGGCCGCCCACCGCCCCCGCCATGCATGGGCGCCGCTGTACCGCCGGCCGGCGGGCGGCAGCCCTTGTACCGCCTCCTTACACACCAACGCGCGCCGTAAGCCGCTCTGTACCCTCCCCCCCAAAAAAACCGCCGAGCGCTTGCCTCTGCCGCCCCGCTCGCCAGCGCCGCCGCCCCAAAACCGGCCCGGGCCCTCCGGCGCGCCCGCCCCGCCCCACCACCGGCCGACCCCGCCCCCTAACTGCGGCGGCGGGGCCACGCGCCGCGGCCTCCCTGGCGTGGCGCGCCCTCCCCCCTCTGCCCCCCCTCAAAAGCGCCCCCCCCAGCATTGCAGCGGCGCGCGCGCCGGCGGACGCACCGCGCGGCGCCCCTGCTGCCCGCCCCACCCGACCGCTCGGCCCGCCCGCCCGCCCCCCCTGTAACCGACAGCAACGGCTTTGCATTTGTTTCATTGTTTGCATTCGAAGCGGTGGCGACAGCACGCTGCGGGCAAAGAAGGAGTCGTCACCAGGGCACGCCCCAATAGACGGGGGGCGCAGGGGAAGGGCGCAAAACGGGTTCGAAACGACAGCCGCAAAACGAAACCGCCGCGGCCGTTATGAAGCCGCCCCCGCAGGCTGCGCCTTTTGCTGCTGCTGCTGCTGCTGCTGCTGCTGCTGCTGCCCCTGCTGCCCCTGCTGCTGCTGCTGCGCCTGCTGTGCTATTGCTTCTGTGTAGTCCGGCAGGCTGCCGACCTTTTGGGGCGGCCAGTAGACAAACACGGCGCGGCCGAGGATGTTTTCCTGCGGCAGGGGGCCCCAGATGTGGGAGTCGTAGCTGTTGTTGCGGTTGTCGCCGCAGACAAAGACCTGGGGGGGGGGGGGGGGGGGGAGGAGGGGCGTGCGTGCGTTGGGGAGGGGGCCGACGGTTCAGCGCCCGCCCCTGTGAGGGAAAGCGGCTGCTCTGTCTGACAAAGAGATTGAGACAGCGGCGGCAACTGGCAAGGCGCGTCCGCGCCGACGCGGGAAACAGGGGCGAAAGAGGGGAGGGCGGAACAGGCGCAGGCGAAAGAGTGACGAGGGGCGCGCGCGCGCGGGCCCACGTCGTGTGGCGGCACCACCAGCTTTTGGAGTGAGTAGGCGGGGGGCTCGTTGATGAAGGGCTCCTCGCGGGGGGCGCCGTTGACGTACAGCTTGCCGCCCTTGACCTTTGGGGGGGGGGGTTTGGGGGGGAGGGAGGGGAGGGGTTGCGGTGGCGTTGGCGGGGGGGGGGGGGTGGAGCGTGACAGTTTGGGGGGGCCTGATGTTTCGGGGGTGCGTTTTGGTGCGCAAGACACCGCGCAGGGCGCAGCGGCGGCCCTTCCTCACTCCCCTCGCTGCACCCAACCGCAACCCCAAGCCGTCCCCCCCCCACCTCCACGCTGTCCCCCTCCACCGCCACCACCACCCCCCCACCCCCCCCAAAGCCAAGCCCCCCAAAGCCCCCCCCATCCCCCCACCTCCACGCTGTCCCCCTCCACCGCCACCACGCGCTTGATGAAGACGTCGTCCCCCAGCAGGCTCTTGCGCCCCACGCCCTCAACGGGGTGGAAGATCACCACGTCGCCGGCAACGGGGGGCCTTTAGGGTGGGGGGTGGGGTGGGGGTGGGGGTGGGGGTGGAGGGTTGGCAGGGGTTTTGTGGT
>BDRX01000230.1:5718-25280 GCA_003203535.1 Raphidocelis subcapitata | reverse complement strand
TCTGCCGCGAGGGTTGACCTGGAGTTTTCCCGACCCCGGACGCACGGCGGACGCTGCAGCTTTTGGGTCACGGCGGACAACGGCGGACAAGCCTAATAGCGCCTGAGAGGCGTGGCGAGCACCCCAATGCCTTAGCCCTCCCCAGCAGTTGACCGGTTCGGGGGCGGGGGCGGGGAGAGGGTCACAAGGTTCCCGCATTTACAGGGGCGCTGCGGGGGCCGATGCATTTACAGGGCCGGCGGCAGGGGCCGGGGCCGCGGGCGGCGCGGGGGTCCCGGAAAGTGGGCATGATCAGGAGGGGAACTTGGCCCGTAAAAAGGGGCCGGCCGGCCGGCCGCCAGTTTCAGGCGCCGCCCCGGATCGCTTTGCAGGGATGGGCTGTTTGGAGAGCCGGCTCTCCGATCCAACGCCGGCAAGCGATGCAACAATCTACAGCGAGGCGTAGAGCTTGAGCGCCTCGGGCGCCGACAGCGACGGCCCGCGGCGCAGGGGCCGAGGCGCCGCGCGCGCCCCCGCCTCGGGCGCGCCGCCCGGCGGCGCGAGGTCCAGGTAGGCGCGCAGCACCGCCAGGGCGTCCGCGCCGCCCGCCTCGGAGCCCGCGCCGCCGCGGGGGCTGCGCCCCCGGCCCGGCCCCGTGCGCGGCTCAGCGCGCTCCGGCGCGCAGAGCCGCGCGTACTGCAGCAGCGGGTTTGTCGACGGCTGCTGCCCCACCACCGGCCTGTCCGCGAGCCGCGGGGCCGGCGTCCGCGGAGGCAGAGCCGATGCGGGGGAGGTCGCGGCCTGCCTCGCCGCTGCGGCCGCCAGGGGCAGCAGCGCCGCGTGGGCGCCCAGCGCCGCAGGCGCCGCCGCGTCGTGCCAGCAGTGCGGCAGCGAAGCAGCCGCCGCGGCGCCACTGCCCGCGAGCTTGCGGACGGCCTGGCCTGGTGAGGACGCCATTAGCAGCAGCCGCACGAGCAGCTGGTGCGCGGCGCCAGCGCCCGCGCGCTGCGGCTGCGGCTGCGGCTGCTCGCCCTGTGGCGATGGCGGAGGCGGCGGCGCCGTGGCTGCGCGCGTGGTCGTTCCAAGCCGCCGGCGCGGCTCTCCTCCGCCCCCAGCCGGCCCTGCGCAGGAAACGAAGCGCGCGGTGTGGGATTGGCAGTCCTCGGCAGGCGTGGTCGGTCGTCTGCGGCGCAGCGATGTGCATGCGCGGCGCACGCGGCGCCGTCGCCGCGCGGTGCGGGGCGCCTCGCACGCCGCCCCGGCCCCGCGCGCCCCACCTGCCGACCCTCCGTTGCAACACCGCGCGCTCAGCGCCTTGCCCAGCCTCAGCGCATGCCTGAGCATGCCGCTTGGGCGCCTTTCGTCCCTATCGAGGCGCCTTTCGTCCCTTTCGTCCCTATCGAGGCGCAGCCGCGGCGTTGCGCGCGTCTCTTTCGGGCGGTAATCAAGATATGAACCGAATGGGCATTGTTGGAGCCCTCATACGCCCCGCCCGCGCCCCGACGGCCCCGTCCCCGCCGCTTCCCGGCCAAAGCTGGTCCCGCGCTGGCTCAGCGCCATTCAAAGTTATCGCGGCAGCCATTGCATCCGCAACTTCTCGCCCCATTGCGACGCGGGCACCTCAGATCGGTCGCGCCCAGGTGGACCCGCCAGCTCGGCGCGCCTGGACAGCCTCGCACCGCGCCGGCGCGTGCGGTTGAGCCGCTCGAAGGGCTCGGCGCCGCGGCGTCGGCCCCGGCGAGGCAGCCGCTGCGGCGACGCACGCCGCGCCGTGCGGCGCCGCAGCGCCGCGCGCTGCGCCGGGTCGAGCGCCACGCGACGCTTTGCGCGGCCCACCGCGCCGCGGGAGGCGGGTCAAGCTGTGGAACAGCGACGGCCGCAGGATGAGCGGCAGGTGAGGCCCTGGCGGCTGCGCGGCGCTGGGCCCTGCCTCTCGCCCCCGCGCAGCGCAGCGCAGCCGACACGCCCGCCCGCCCCGCCCCTCGCGCGCAGCCGGCGCCTCAACGGCGGCGGCTTTGACGTGGAGTCGCTGGAGCGGGAGAACGACCGCGGCATCGATGCGCTGTCGGAGCGGATAGGCCTGCTCAAACAGGTGTGCGCGCGCGCGCGGCTGCCTCGGACAGCGGGGGCGGCAGCAGCTGCGGGGAAGCTGCCTCCGCGCCTACTGCCGGCTTGCTCAGCTGCTCTGCCATGCCCGCAGCGCCGGTTGGGCTGGATTCGCTGCCACCCTGCCCGCTGCAGCCGCCTCGGCATGCGGGCTTGGCGTTGGCATCGGGCGCGCCCCAGCAGCCGCGGCCTCTCGCACCCACCCCTGCCTGCCGCAGGCGACGCACGGCATCAGGGCCGAGGTGGACTCGCAGCACACCATCCTCGACAAAATGGTAAGGCGCCGCGGCGGCACCGATGGCTTTGCGCACGGCGGCAGCACTGTGCAGCGCGGCGCAGCGGGAGGAAGGAGGGAGCTTGAGTGGGCTGCCGCTTTCGACGCGCCAGGGGTGCGCTCCCTGAGGCAGGCCCCCCCGCCTCTGCCTGCGCCCCGACAACGCCACCCCTCCCCCCGCCCCGGCCGCAGGCTGACAGCATGGTTGGCACGCACAGCATGCTGGGTGGCGCGGCCAACAAGTTCAAAGTGGTGGGCGCCGGCTTTTGGGGGTCTGTTTGCGTGCTGGAGACTGCACGGCGGCCCGGTCGCGGCTCTGCTCGGCTGCAAAGTTTTCAGGCCCCCCCTCTTGCCCTTTTCTCGCCGCGTGCGCCCAGCCTCGACCCCAACACCGCACAACCTCGTTTTCCCGAATACCGCAACAGGTCATGGCTGACAAGGACAACCGGCGCATGCTGACTGTGGTGTGCGGGATGGTCGTTGTGCTGCTGGTGCTGTATTACCTCACGCGAAGGTAGTAAACAAAGGTCTTTCGGACCCTTGGCAACGCGTGTGCCGCCCCGGCCCTTTGCGACTCTAACAGCAGCCATCAGCACCACACCGGCAGCAGGGGGTGGCAGGGAACCTTGGTCAAAATGGTTTACAAACCGCAGCAGTCAAAAAGTGGCGGAAAAGGCGCAGTACGCAAGCCAGTGTCCCTGCCAGTACAGAAGCGGCGCCTTGTCCCCTTCCCTGCCCAAGCCCTGCCCTCCTGCCCCGTCGCTGGCGCGCCACGCGGCACGCCGCCCGCCTCGACCGCCGCTGCGTTGCGTTTCCGCCGCACGCACGCACGAGCGCGCGCTCACCGCCGCCCTAAGCCACGGCCACGGGCACGGGCACGGCCACCGCCGCCGCCGCCGCGCGCGCGCCCCACACGCCCTGCGCGCCGCCCGCCTGCGCCGCCGGCGCGGGGGCGCCGACAGGGGGGAGGTCGTCGTCGCCGAAGAGGGGGCCCTCGGCCGCGGCGACCGGGTCCTTGGGCGCCTCCGCCTCGGCCTCCTCCTCCTCCTCCGCCTCGGACTCCTCAACCAGATCAGCCTCCCCCTCCTCGCCCGCGGCGGCGGCGGCGGCCGCCGCCTTGTCGCGCCGGCCCTCAAGCTCGGCCTTCTTGGCGGCCAGCGCCTCGAGCGCGGCGGGCGCGTCGCCGGCGGTGGCGGGCGCCTTGACGCCGAGCTTCATAAACATGCGCAGGTCGTCCATGCGCAGCGCCAGCCTGCGTGCGCCCTTGTCGACCGCCGCAGCCGCGCCGGTGCGCGCCGCCTCGCGCTTGGCGCCCTTGCCCTTCTTGCCGCTGCCGGCGAACAAGCCCTCCAGCTCGTCGTCGCCCTTCTTCTTGAGCAGCTTCAGGCCCGGCGCGGGCGCCTCGTCGGCCGCCTTGGGGGCCGCCGCCTCGGACGCGGCGGCCGAGGCGGCGCCGGCCGCCACGAGGGAGCGCAGGTAGGCCATGGCCTGCTCGCACTCGTACACCTGGGGGGTGGGGTTGGGGGGTAGGGTGGGGGGTTGGTAGTGGGGGGGGGGGGAGGGGGGGAGCTTGGCCCAGATATAATCTACGGGCCCAAAGGTGCCTGAGACGGGGACAAGGGCCACCGCCACCACCGCCCCCAGCCCCGCGTGGCCACCGCCCTCCCCGACCCCGGCCCCGCCTGCGCGCCTCCTCCCCCACCTGCTGCTCGTATTTGTTGGGCTTGCTGGCCTTGTCCGCCGCCTTGCGCGCCGCCTGGCGCTCCTCAAACTCCTTCTTGCGCTCCTCGCTGCGCGACTTGCGCTCGTGCGCCGCCCACACGCGCCACGCGCGCTCCTGCTTCTTGAACTCGGCCCACGTCGCGTTGAATGCGTCGCGCACCTCGCCCTGCTTCTTGCGCAGCGCGGTGATGACCTCGCTCGCCTCCTTGCGCTCAGCGATGAGCGCGGGCACGTCGCCGCGCGCCTCGGACTCCTTGCTGCGCAGCGCGTCCAGCTGCGACGTCACCGCCTCGCGCTTGGCCTTGAGGCTGGTGAGCTGCGGGGGGTGGGGGGTGGGGCGTGGGGCGTGAGGGGGCGGTGTGAGGAGGCGGTGTGAGGTGGGGGGAGCAGGTGGAGGCTGGACGCCGAGGTAGGCGCCTCACGGGCGCGGCAGCAGCGCATACGGCCGGCGGGCCGTCAATCAATCGAATCCAGAAACCCGGGGTTTCACACCCCTCACTCCACACGCAAACACAGACCCAAACAATGCACACGGCTAGCGCGCCCCCTCCCCTCCCCCCCCCCCACCTCCTTGTCGATCTCGGCGACCTGGCCGCGCAGCGCGCCGCTCTCCGCCTTGAGCGCGTCCAGCCGCGCCGACAGCCCCGCCGCGCGCGCCGCGTTGGGCCGCTCGGTGCGCTCCATGCGCTCCTTCAGCTCGCGCGTGCGCTTCTCCTCCGCGGCGCTGAGGCTCTCGTGGGTCAGCTTGAACTCCAGCCTGGGGGTGGGGTTGAGGCGGGGGTGGGGGATGTGGGGAGGAGGAGTTGCAGTCAAGGGGTGGTTGTTTAGGGGCGGCAGCGGGTTGAGCCAGGCAGAGCAGCACGCCAGACACACCCGTAAAAACCATGTGGACCTCCCTCCATGCGGCGAGGCCTGCGTCATGCGCCCCGCCCCCCCTTTCCCCTCCAGCCGCGCACTCGGCGATCCTGGCCTCCAGCGCCTCGAGGTTGGTGGGGCCGCGCGCCGAGTCGCGCAGCGTGCGCAGCTCGCTGAGCAGCTTCTCGCGCTCGGTCTTCTTGTCGCCGTCCTCAGCCTGCAGGCGCTGCTTGCCGCGCTGCGCGGGTGGGAGCGGGGCGAAAGGGGTGACAGTGAGCAATCCGTGGCCGCTCACAGCGGCGGTGATGGACACGCAGCGGCACGCGAGCGCGACGCATCACTGGCCGGCAGAATGAACACGCGAAAGCTCCCTCCCCACCCCAGGCGCGCTGGCGCGCACCAGCACGGTGTCCCACTGGGTGCGCAGCTGCTGCAGCTGCTCGCGCAGCTTCTGCTGCTCGGGCGTGCCGCCCTTGCCGCTGTGCTTCGCGTCCAGAAGCTCCTTGATCTGCTTCTGCCTGGGGTTTCGCAGGGGGGGTTCAAGCGCACGCATCAGGACTGCGCGGGCTTGCGACTGGGGACTGCTCGGCGCCGTTGGCGCGCGCCTGGAGGCGGGGGCGCTGCTGCTGCGGACTGGAGGCGGGGGCGTGCGGCTGGCCGTTGCTCACCTGTTGATGAGCTTGACGATCTCATCCTGCAGCAGCTGCACCTGCGCGTTGCGCTCGACGTCGTCGGGCCGCGCCGGGCGCCGGACCTTGCCCTTGACCTGCGGGCGGAGCCGGGTTGGGGGCGCGCGCTTTGGGCGGGGAGCCGGCGGTGGCGGCAGCAGCGCAGCTGTTGACCCGCGGCCAGCTCCCAGCGGGGTGCGGCGCGTTCCCGCGGAAATCGAGCCACCCACGATTATCAGGAGGCTCTCGTCGATGGGCTCGTGGGAGAGGTCCTCGCGCGGGGGCTTCTGCTGGGCCTCGGGGGCCTTGTCCTCGACCCCGGCCTCGACCGCAGGGGCGGCAGTGGCCACCACGGGCTCCTCGATCGCCGCCATTGTATTGAGAAGCTACTCTTGAGCTAGCGCTTCGGTCAGGTGCCGCCACGCTCCGCGGGCAGCGGCAGCTCGGGTCAACCACCCAGACGAGGCTTGCAGCAGAGCGGCAGAGGTGTTGCAGTCGGGTTCGTTGTAAGAATCTGGTTCGTTAATGCGCTACAACCGCTGTTGAGGCCGTCCTCCGGACCGGCGGCCGAGCTGGCCGGGCTATGACTACCGTACTCGACCGTGAACCTGGCTGCTCCGCCCACAGGCGCGCCGAGCTGGGCCCAAAAGAGCCACGAAAGCATTATTTGGCAGCCTCAACCGCCTTGCTGCGCGTGTGGGTGCCTGGTGGGCGCGAGGCCGGCTGCCAGACGTGGCTGCCGGGCAAGTGGGGTAGTCCCAACTCCCAGGGGTAGTCCAGACCAGAGCGCAACCGCGGCAGCAAAACTGCCAGGCTGGGGCAGGTGGGATGCTTTGGCCGCTGCGGCCGGACTGCCGTGGCGGCGGCGGCAGCCGAGCTGCACATGCGCGCACCCACTCGGACTGCCACGCCGCCGGGCGCTGCTGTTGCTGTTCGCGGCCTCGCCCACCCCTTCTGCAGCAGCACAGACTCGACCCGCACCCCTCGGCAGACCGAGCCCCAGCAGCCAGCACCCCCACCGCTGCAGGGGGCTGTCCCTCCGGGCCCGAGAAACCGCTCCTGCTGCTGTCTCCTGCGGCGGTTCCAAGGCACCAGGTTTTACACCAGGCCCCGGGGGCCTGTTTAAATCCCCGTGTTCCCCGCGCCAAAACCCCCGCCCTACTCGAGGGAGACCAGCTCGGTGTCAAAGATGAGGGTGGCCTTGCCGGGGATGGTGGGCGGCGCGCCCGCATCGCCGTAGCCCAGGTGAGGCGGGATGCGCAGCTTGCGCTGCGGGTCGCGGCGGGGCACGGGCGGGGGGGAGGTGTCAGGGCGCGCACACCGCACGGCACACGGCGCGCCAGCGCTGGGCTTCTGCAGCGGCAGTGCGAGCGCGCCCGAGCCCGCGCCCCCCTCCCTCCCCGCGGCGCCCACCTTCTCTCCGACGCACATCCCCAGGAGCCCCTGGTCCCAGCCCTTGATCACGCGGCCCGCGCCCAGGGGGAACTTGATGGGGTCGTTGCGCTTGAGGCTGGAGTCAAACTCGGTGCCGTCGATCAGCCGGCCGGTGTAGTGCACGGCGACGGTGTCGCCTGCGCGTCGGTTGGGCGTTTTTGGGTGGTCGGGGAGACTTGAGGGGCGCGGGAAAGCGGGGGCCGGCAAAGGCAGCAGCAGGAATGGCACGAGCGGGATGCATCTATAGCAGAAGATTTGCTGCGGCTGGGCAGGCGTCGCTGTGGTCAGGGCGCGGCCGCGTGCGCTGCGCTGCTGGCGGGGGCCGCGGACGAGGCAGGCTGCGGTTTGGGCGGTTTGGTGCGATCGCCCGCCGCTACACCCACCCGGCTTGGCCTTGCGGGCGTCATCGCAGCCCTCGGGCCGGAACTGCGAGCAGGGGGGTGCGGCTGGCGCGATTGGCGGGGAGGGGGGGGGCAAGAGCAGCAGCTGGCGCGCAGCGCGTGGCAGCAGCGCGTGCGCCGCGCCGCTCCCATCGTCGCACAGCCTCTGCCGACCCAACCGCAGCCCCGATCGCCAACCTTGACCCCGATCTCGAGCTTCGTGGCCTCCCGCTCGGACTTGCTGGCTGCCTGCGCGAGCGCGGCGCACGCCAAGACCAGCCCGGCGATCACAGCCAACCTCCCCCCCTGCATGTTGTCTGAGTCCAACGTGAGCGGTTCTGTAGTAATCGGGGAGCGTTGCCGAATACGGTGTGCGTGAAAGGGTCCCTGGGGGAGCCTCAGCAAGCGGCACGAGGCGCGCTCGATCACGGCAGCTGCCGCCGCCGACGAGGTGGCAAGCGCAGGCTCCCCTTGCTCCCCTTGCTGTAAAGTAACAGTTACCAGCGGGCAATACGCGTCTGCTTAGGATCTTCACTCAACAGCTGCACTCGCTAAAATCTCCAAACAAAACTGGCACTGTTGCAGCGACACTCTCCCACACGAAAACTTGAAAAGCTCAAAATGGGTAAGCTGGCAAGCCAAAACGCCGGACGGCCCGACCCGCCCAAGGGGCCGTGCGCTCACAGCGATGACTGCGGCGCCGGCGCCGCCGCGCCGACGACGTGCGCCGCCGGCAGGTTCCACTCGTGCGGCAGCTTCACGCGGCGCGCCGACCAGTCCCACAGCCACTCCGCCGCCGCGTCGTCGAGCATGGCCTCGCTCAGCACCACGGGGCGCGTGTCGGCGTTGAAAAAGCCGCCGGTGTGGAGGGACGCGCGCCACGCGTCGGGGGAGCACGCCGCAAACAGCGTGGCACGGGCGCCTGGGGGAGGGGAGGTTTGAGGGGCGAGCGGTTGGCGGTGGTGGCGGCAGGGCTCGCAGGCGTGCAACGCTAGGCGGCGCCAGAGGGCGGAGGCCGCGCCTGGGCTGCTTACGCGCCCGCCCGGCGAGCCTCCCCACGGGCCCAGCAAGCGCACCGCAACACCCCCCACCCCAAACACATTGCGCAAAGTAAGGCCACACCCACCCTGCTCCGGCGTCAGCAGTATGCGCGACATGAGCAGCCGGTAGGCCCGCTGCACCACCGCCGGCAGGCTGCGCACCACGTCCGTCAGCACGTAGCCGGGGTGCACCGCGTACACCTGCACCCGCGGCGGCCCCTCCGCGTGAACGCCGTCCACCTCGTGCCACTTGGGCCCCGCGCGCCCGCCCGCCGCGTCCGCGGCCGCCGCCGCGGCGTCGCGCGCGTCGGCGTCCGATTCGCGGGCGAGGCGGCGGCGCAGCTCGCGCGCGAACAGCACCTGCGCCAGCTTGGAGCGGCCGTAGGCGGCCTCGCTGCGGTAGCTGCCCTCGGCGGCCAGCTCGGGGTCGGCGTCCCCCGCGCCCAGCCCCGCGCCAAACATGAGCATGGACGACGACACGTTGACCACGCGCGCGCCGCCTAGGCGCGCGCGCGCCGCGGGGTCGGCCGCGCCGCGCCGCAGCGCGGGCAGCAGGCCGAGCGTCAGGAGGAAGTGGGCCAGGTGGTTGGTGCCCATGTGGGACTCAAAGCCGTCCGCGGTGGTGGCGCGCGCGACTGCGGGCGGGTTGGTGGGTCGCCAAGCGGGGCGGGCGTGGGGGGTTGGCCCGAGCTGCAAGTGTGCGGCAACTGCGGGGTGGCTGGGCCCAAGGGGGGCCTGCAGTGCCCTCGTGACCATCGTGGCCCGCGCGCTTGCGTCGCCGCCACTGCCGCCGCCGCCGCCGCCGCGCCCGCCCCTTACCTCCCATGTTGAAGACGCCCGCATTGTTGAGCAGCAGGTGCAGCGGCCGCTGCGCCGCGTTCCACGCCGCCACGAAGGCCCGCACCGACTCGAGGCTGTCCAGGTCGAGCTGCATCACCTCCAGCGAGGGAGAGGGCGCGCCGGCGGCGGCGGCCTCCGCGGCCAGGCGCTTGGCGAGGGCCTCGCCCTTGGAGCGGCTGCGGCATGCCAGCACGACTGCGCGGGCAAGGGAGGTGCAGCAGAGGGTCGGGGGCTTGTCAGCACGGCCGGCACTCGAGGCTGTGCCTCGGCCAAAAGCCCCGTCTGCTGCTGCTGCTGCTGCTGCTGCTGCTGCAGGCGTCGCGGTTTGCGGGCCATCTCTGGCCAGGGGCAGAGCGTCTGCGCGCGGGCCCTGCTCACCGTGGGCGCCGCGCCTCGCCAGGACTGCTGCTGTGGCCTCGCCGATCCCGCTGCGGGCGCGGCGGCGGTTGCGCAGGGGGTGCGGTCGGCGTCGCGCACAGCCGCTCATCCGCTGGCTAAATGGGTGGCAGTTGCACTGCGCCGCATGCGTGCGCCGCTCAACAGCATTGCCACGCCTGCTGCGGCCGCTCGGCAAGCAGTGTGGCCGGTGCGGGGCTGCGGCCAGCCCCCGCAGCACGTCGCCCCGGCCCACCTCGTCGGGCCCGTGACGACAGCTGTCAGCCCCTTGACATCCCCGGCCAGCTCATCCGCGGCCGGCAGGTCCCACATGCTCAGCTTCTGCGGGCGCGGGGTTGGGGCAGCGCGCGGTCGCGTGAGCGCGGGGCGGCGCGGCGCAGCATGCCGGCGCGTGAGCGCCCCTGCGCGCCGCGCGTCGCTGCTGCTGGGCGCCGCAGACGGCCGTGCGCAGCGCTCAGTGCCCCGCCGCTCAGCCGCGCGCCCATCCCAGCTCGCCTGGAACATTGGTCCCGCCACATAGTTGAAGGTCGCGGCCTTGAAGGTCGCCGGGCGGGCGTAGTCCAGCAGCCCCATCGTCGCTGGCCGCTGCTGCTGTCCTTTTGAGATGGCGACGAGCAACCAATTAGTTCATTGAACAGGCACCGCGCACCTCATATCGCGCCCTTGTCGGCCCAAGTGAGCTGGTGCCACCGGGCGCAGCTTTGCCGGGCCCTGGCAGGCATGCTGGCCGGCGCGATCGCCGCGGGGAGGCGAGAGCTGCGGTCTGCAGCTCGGCGGCTGCGGCTCGGCGGCGATTGGGGCTGGCGCGGCGGGGCGGACGGCGGCGGCGGTGCGGCGTGGCGCCCGCCGCTCGCGCCGCCGCTCGGCCAGCGCGGCGCCCATTCGCAGCCGCCGCAGCCGCAGCAGCAGCAGCAGCAGGACGAGCGGCACACGTTCGACCTGGTGCCGGGGACCACGCTCAGCATCGCCGTGAGGCGACCCGGCTCGGGCGTGATCGTCCGCAACGGCGCCCACGACGCGGTGGCCGTCGCCGGCCCGCACCTCGCCGTCAGCAGGGCGGGCAACGCGATCGGTGAGGCACGCAGTTTGGGAGGGTGCAGCGCAGATTTTGCGGGCTCGCCAGGGATTCTCAGCCGCAGCAGCAGCAGCAGCAGCAGCAGCGGCCCCCCCCCGTATTTGCCATGCCGCATACCGCAGCTGTGCGCGCCCAACACCGCACCGCCGCCCGCCCCTGCAGCCGTGGCCGACGACGCCAGCAGCGCGTCTGCCTGCAGCGTGTCTGTTGAGCTGCCACAGCGGTTCTGCGGCCTGGCGGTGACGACGGCAGGCGGCGCCGTTGAGATGGCGGGGCAGCTGAACGAGGCGCCCCTGGAGATCGAGTCCAAGGGAGGTGCGTGCGTCAGGGCGTTTCGGGGGGAGGGGTGGCTGGCGGCGGAGGGTTGGGCGATTCCGCGGCAGCTGGCTGGAATGCGTGCAGGCAGCAGCATGCTCGTGGTGGCTGTCGGTTGCAGCCCCACAGGTGCGCATAAAAGGCCTGCGGTTGCACCTGACAACACGCGTGGCCGCGAAACCCTCCGCTTCCCCCCCCCACACACAGGCGCCATCTCCGTCTCCCGCGCCCGCGCCACCGACGCAACGCTGCTGTCCGCGGGGGGGCCCGTGTCCGCGGGCGAGCTCTCGGCGGCGCGCGTTGTGCTGCGCAGCGGCGGCGGCGGCGTCGAGGTGAAGCGGCTGTTTAGTCTGGACGTCGACCTGTCATCTGCCGCCGCGGGCCGGCGCGACAGCGACAGCGGCGGCAGCGGCGGCAGCGGCGGCAGCGGCGGCAGCGGCGGCAGCGGCGGCAGCGGCGGCAGCGGCGGCAGCGGCGGCAGCGGCCCTGCCGACGGCGGAAGCGGCGGGGGCGGAGCGGGGCAGGCGGGCGCTGCGCCCCCGCGCCGCGCGCCGCGCAGCGCCGGAAGCGTCGGCGGCGGCGACGTGCGGCTCGGCGCGGCCTACGGACAGCGCGCCTCGGTCGAGACGGGCGGCGGCGCGCTGCGCGCGGCGCACGTGTCGTGCGCCGGCCTGCTCTCCGCCGACAGCGGGGGCGGGGAGATCGACATCGGCGGGCTCGAGGGTTGCGCCAGCCTGCTGTCGCGCGGCGGCCGCATCCGCGTGCACCTGCACGAGCGCTTTGAGTCGTGCTTCCTTGACTCATCGGGCGGCGACGTGGAGGTCCTCATCAGCCCCGGCGCGGCCGTCGCGAGCCTGCAGGTCCAGGCCGGCGGCGGGGTGCGCGTCGACGCGGCGCTGCGCGTGAGCGGGGAGCTGGGGCCCACCTCGTGCGCGGGCACCATCGCCGGCGGCGGGCGCGGCGGGGGCGCGGCGGGGGCCGCGAGCGCGGCCGACGCGGCCGCCGCGGCGGCCGAGCAGGCGGCGGCGGCGCGGCGCGTCGGGGTGCCCGGCTACAGCACCGAGGCGGCCGTGGAGGCGGAGAGGGGCAGCGGCGGCGCCGGCGGCGCGGGGCACGGCGCCGGGGCCGTGTGGAACGCGAGCCGGCTGGCGCGCGCCGGCGCCGACGGGGGCGGCGGCGGCGGCGGCGGCGGCGGCGGGGGCGGCGGCGGCAAGCTGGTGGTCAACGCCGGCGCGGGGCGCGTGGAGCTGCGCGCGCTGTCGTGGATGGAGGCGGTGGCGCGCAAGGTGCGCGCCGGCGGCGGCTCCGCGGACCGGGACCGGCTGTAACGCAGCCGAATGCCGGGGCCTAGGGGAGGGCGGCGCTCCAAGTCAGCGGCGGCTCAGGAGTGCGTGGGTGACGCCTGGGCGGGCGGCGCCTCTTCAGGGCAGGACAGCGAGGCGCACGGGGCACAAGAGGGCGTTTGTAATCCCCGAGAGCGCCTCTGAGTGCGGGTCCTCCCCTCCACGAGCGGCCATGGACGCGGTGGCGAACGAGCAAGGTGCCGGGGGCTTGCGGGAGGACCAAGTGCAGAGCGCCGTGGGCTTCCTCAGCCACCCCAAGGTGCGCGCGCGCATAAGTAGCCGCTGAAACGCGCGCCACGGGGCAAGCGGGCCGCGCCCGGGAGCGGGCGCTGCAGCACCGGCAGCGGCCCGCGCGCCGCGCCACGCGCGCTCGCCCCCGAGCGGCTCCCGCCCCAGCTCCCGCCCCGCCGCGCCACGGGCCCATGCACGCAGGTTTTGGCCAGCTCCGAAGCTTCCAAGCGCTCGTTCCTGGAGCGTAAGGGGCTGACGGAGGCAGAGATACAGGAGGCCTTTTGGCGCGCGCCCGCGCCGCCCGCGCCCGCGGCGCCGGCTGCTGCGTCGCCGGCGCCGCAGGCCACGCTGCCACAGCAGCAGCAGCCTGGGGCGCCCTACATGCTGCAGCCGCAGCAGCAGATGGTGCCCTACCCGCCCCAACAGCTGCAGCCTCCGCCGCCGCAGCCCGTGCGCTGGACGCAGGTGCGGCGGCGTTTGCACAGCCGCCGAGCCGTCGGCGCTGCCTCGGCTGCCCATGCGCTGCGCTCGTGAACGCGGCGCATGCTGCATGCCCATGCCCGCGAGCAGCCTGCATGGCACGCGGCTCAGCCTCGCAACCGCCACCCGCGCATGCGCCGCGCCCGCCGCTTCGCAGGTGCTTCTGGGCGTCAGCATTCTGGGCGGCGCCGCGTACGCCACCTCCCGCTACCTCGCGCCCCGCGTCGCCGCGTGCTTCTCAGCGCTGTCCGAGGCCCGCGCCGCGCGCGCGCGTGAGGCGGCGGAGCGCGACGCCGCGCTGGCGGCGGCGCTCGAGGCGCTCGTCGCCACGCAGGAGCGCCTGGCAGCGGCGGTCGACGGCCTGTCGCGCAGCGTGGGCGGCGAGGCGGGCGGCGGCGGCGGCGCCGGTGGCGGCGGCGGCGCTGGCGGGGCCAAGGATGCGGCCGAAGCAGCGGGTCCAAACCCCGGCGGGGAGGCCAACCGCAGGTGGGGTGGGCTTTGCTTTTGTGATTGGCGTGTGCGCCTTGGTCGAGGCATCGCCAGCAAAACTCCTGATTGAATCTGGCCAGCGCACGCAATCTGCTAAACCCCACAACCCCCTCCAAACCATTCCAAACCCCACGCAGCCAAGCGGTGCAGCAGCGCGGCGGCGGCGCGGCGGCGCGGGAGCCGCGCGGGGGCTCGCCGTCCCCCTACTACTCCTGCTCGCCCTCGCCCTCGCCCGCACCCCAGCGCGCCGCGGCGGCGTACGCGCCCTCGCCCGCAACGGGGGAGCACTCTACGGCGCGCGGCGGCGCGGGTGGCGGCAGGGGCTACGGGGACGACGGCGGGTTTGCGCGCGGCGCCGCCGGCTTTTTCGCCGGCGATGCGGGCATCCGCGGCGGCTCTGGCGGTGCGGACGGCGGCCACCCGCACTGGGACGGCCGCTGGGGGGCAGCCACGCCCCCTCTGCCGCTGCCCGACGGATCCAGCTTTGCGAATGGCGGCGCGGGCTTTGCCTACGCGCCGTACGCGCAGCCCGGCGCCGGGGTGCACGCCGAGGCGTGATGGGAAGGGGGTCGGTCGTCTGCGTGCGCAGGCGCTCAGTTGTCGCTGTAACCATCGCCAGGCTGCTGCATCCCCCGCTCCTTGGGTGGGTTCATCAGGGAGCGCACAGCTTGCCGGGTTATCTTACGGGTCGAAAACAGAAACATAAACAGACAACAGCTCCAGGGGAGTGGATGGCCAAAACAGATGGAGTCGGAGGGTATCGATCCCCCTACCTCACGCATGCGAAGCGCGCGCTCTACCATTTGAGCTACGACCCCAAACACATGCCAATATAGGAACCAGACGCAATATGAGCTGGACAGCGTTTTTAGAAATTGGGACCTTGGAATTTTGAGGTTCTGATGACATGAAAAGAACCCTTGTTGTGCAAAGATCCCGACGGACCGGGTGGGGTGCCAGGGGGCGCAGCCACGAGGAAGATCTGAGGCGCTGACTGACCGCCGCACCCGCACGACCCCCGCACATGCAACCCCCGCGCAGCGCGATTCGAGGGCTAGTTCCCATGCATGGCGCTCTGATTAATGAAACCAGCTGCCGAGCGGCCAAACTCGGCGCCCGCCGTCCGCACCGGCCCCTTGCAGGGGCCGTGCGACGCGGGGATTAGTGCGCTTTCATTGCGTGTGGGTTTTGTTGTGGTGTTGCCATCCGCGCCTCGCAGGCGCCGGTGGCGTTGACCGCCTGCCATGCGTCGGTTGACTGCTCGTTTTCCTCGACCCTGGTTGGAACGCGGTGGCTGCAGGATCCTGCGATGCCGCAGACGGAGTAACAAATCATTGCATTACAAGCGCCGCGAACAGATTGAATGCAATGTGTGCGGTCTCGGTTGCATCAACGTAGCAGTGTGCAGGTCTGCAGTGCATAGTGCAGTGCGCAAAAGCCAATAGCACCATCCGGTTTGAGCAATGCGTGCGGGGGATGCAAGCCGGAAATTAGCCCATGGCCCCCCCGGCCATCAGCCATGCGTGGCCTGCCCCACCGGCCGGCACGCGCGGTACTGGGGGAACGCCTTGCTCGCCGCGCAGTAGTGGTCCCGCCCGCAGTGCACATCCTCGGAGCAGTAGCACTGCTTGGACAGCGCGCAGCCGGGGAAGCGCGGCGCCGGCGCGCGCGCCTCGACCAGCGCCGCGAGCGGCGGCTCCAGCACCCGGTCGGGGTCGTACCGCCCCCTCAGCTCCAGCAGCCGCCCAAACTCGGGCAGGTTGTCCCGCAGCGGGCAGTCCGGGTGGGCGTAGGTCCGGTCAAAGTTCTTCCCAAAGTGCGGGCGCCCCTTGTACTTGCACAGCGTCAGCTGCTCCACGGCGTCCTGCACCCACGCAAACTTGGCCTGCACTTCGGGCAGCTTCCTGTCCCGCAGCAGCGACAGCTCCACCATCACGGGGTCCCGCATGCCGCCAAAGGGGGCGATGTAGTCGTTGCTGGCCTTCCCAAAGCGCAGCAGGTAGTGGCCCGTCGCCATGCACCTAGGGGGTTTGGGGTGGTGGGGGCGGCGGCGCCAGGGTGTCGGGCAAGCCGCGCAAGCGGTGCCTCTCAACAACTCAACTGCGGCAGCGCCCCGAGCCACGCCAGCCGCCCCTCAACACGCCAGCGCGCACGCAAACACTTGCACGAGCCTCACAGCAGCGGCGCGCGCGCGCCGCCACCCCAGCCAGCCGCGCACCTCTCCGGCGCCGCGCCGCCCTCCTGCAGGTCCAGCTTGGTGATCTTCCTGACGTCCTCTATCCACGCGGGCAGGTCTGCCCTCTCTATGGCGAGGGCGATGTCGTCCACCGCGAGGCCCCCGTCCCACGCGCAGCCGCCCTCGCAGCCGCCGCCCACGACCTTGTTGGTGCTGCCCACGCCGACGGGCTGGGGGGGAGGGGGAGGGGGAGGGGGTTGGAGGGTTTGGGGGTTGCGTCCTGCGATGCTTGGGCAGGGGAGGGCCAGCGCTGCCAGTAGCGTCGGTAGCCGTCGGTAGCTGCCAGTAGCATCGGTGCGTGCATCACGCAACCAGCACCCGCCCACCCGCCGGCTGCTCTACCTTCCCCCTGCCTGTACGCCCCGAGCGAGCCTCGGCACGTGGAGCAGTCAGCAGCCACACGGCCGGCAAGCAGGCAAGGGCATGCGCGCCCGCCCCCCACCCACCACGGGCACGATGCCTATGCTGGCCCAGGTCTGGATGACCACCGTGACCGCCTGCGTGAGGCAGTTGAGCGGGTTGAGCAGCAGCTTGGAGGCGAGGGCGTCCTTGTAGTCGGACTGCCAGGGGAAGTAGAACAGCTGCGGGGCGGGAGTGGTGGGGGAGGTTGGGCGGGGAGGGGGAGTGAGAGGGGGGAGGGGGCGCTTGGGCAGCCGAATGGTGGCAAGGGCAAGCACAGGTGCGCGAAAGCGGCGCCAATCCCTGTGGGTGAGGCGCGGTGCTGCTGAAGCGCCAACAGGAATCAGGCTCGCGTGCAACGCGCCCGCGCAGCGCAGCGCGGGGCAGCCCCGGGCCCCGGCGCTCGCCTCTATCGCCGCCGTGAAGGCCCGGGGCACGCGCGGGATGAGGGTGATGGCCGCGCCCATGTCCTCCCCCGTTGCGGGGTGCAGCGTGAAGGCACTGTACTTGTGGAGGTCGGGGCGCCAGATGATGGCAGTCCAGGGGCTCTCCTGCGGGCGGCCGGGGAGGCGGAGGCGGCGGCGGAGGCAATTGAGAGGCTGCCCAAAGGATTGATGGCCGCAAGCTCAACGCGGCCCCAAGCACAGGAAACAGGGGACAGCAGCCGCTCAAGCCCTGCTGCGCGTGCCCAAGGGAGGCGGCTGCCTTCCCACGGCTGCTGACGCCCCACCTTGAGATAGCCCTCGATGTCTGCCACCATGTTGGCATCGGTCAGGAAGGTGCGGCTCACGGCCTTGGTCAGACTGGGCGGCGTCATGCGCAGCGTCACCTCTGCGGTTTTGGCGATGGGGGGGCGGGCGGCGCGCCGTGTGCATGCACGCATGCGCAGCCCACCAGCCGGCCTGCGTGCATGCGCAGCGCGCGTGGGGCGCCTGCGGCCGCCTGACCCGCACGCAGCCCCCAAACACAGCCCCGCATGCACCAGCAGCCTGGCACAAAAAGGGGGAAGGCGCACCTGTGATGATCCCGATCAGCCCCAGCCCCCCCGACAGCGCCCTGCCCTCGGGGCTGTCGCGGCTGCTGGTGTGCACCTCGCCTGAAGAGTCCACCCACGTGAAGCTCTCGGTGGCGTCGGCCTGGGGGAGGGGCGCGGGGCGGCGGCGGCGGCGGAAGGTTAACAAGGCGGGCGGCTGGGCTTTTGGCTGCTGTGTTGAGGGCGGCGTGCGGGCGTGCGCGCGTGTGTGGCGGCGCTCGAACGGTGCAACGAGGGGGCAAGCGCGGACGCCGCCGCCCCACCATGTTGCTGGACACGTTGTGGCCCATGCCGTGGCCGCCGGTGGCGATGACGCCGCCGATGGAGAGCTCAGCGTAGGTGCTGGGCGCGCCGCGCTCCATGCTGAAGCCGTTGGCCTCCGCCCACTTGAGGAGCTTGTCGATGCGCAGCCCGGTCTGCACGGTCACGAGGTTGCGCGCGCGGTCGACGGCGACGACGGCGTCGAGGCGGTCGATCATCACCGCCGCCGTCGAGGGCGCGGCGGCCGAGGCGGACGGCGGCGCGGGCCTGGTGAAGGGCACGGGCGAGCCGCGGCCGGGGCCGAAGGCGTCCGGGCAGCCGAACGTGGGGGTGCCGTGGAACACGGGGCGGGAGACCCGGAGCTTCAGGGGCTTGCCGGCCGCCGCGGCACCGGCGCGGAGCTGCCGCACTGCGGCGGCGAGCTCCGCGGTGCTGGTCGGGCGCACCAGCGCGTCCGCATAGCAGATGATGCGGCCGTAAACGTTGGTATAGTTCGCAGCGTAGGGCTGGGGCGCGGGTTCGGCCCCTATGGGCACCGAGGGGAGTGCCCAGGCGCCAGCCGCGAGCACCAGCACCACGGCCAGCGCGCAGAGAGATGCGGGCCCGCGACCCATTTTTTGGTGTTTAATGTGGCTTAGAGCGCATTGAGATGCGATGCGAGGGGTGCGAAGGGTCCAAGGAGGTGGGAGCCCAACGCCGAAAGCGGAACCGCTGGCTTGTCTGCGCGGCAATGGGGCGTATCTAGCGTGCAAAAACTATATAAGAATGGTGCCAATCGAGGAGGCCTGTAACGGTGGCTTCGCCGCGCCCGGGTGCGCACGGGTGGTGGCGCGCGCCTCGAGTGTTTTTGTGGCAGCGCTCGGCACGCCACGCCACGGCACCGCGATTCGCAGCCTCCCCCCCCAAACCACCACCCCATGTGGGCCAGCTGCTTCCGGCGCGACAGGCCGCCCAAGTGGGCGCAAATTACTCGGGCGCGCGCTCACAGAACGCTCCCTTTGTCAGGGCGCCGGCCCTAGATGCACATGCACAACGCTGCACACGCGCGCGCGGCGCGGCCGCGCGCCGCCAACGGGCCCCCGCCGCCGCAGCAGCAGCGCAGTCCGGCCGGGCGCCCGCGCAGCCGCGCCGGCCGCCCGGCAAAGAAGCCCTGCCGCCTCCCGCCACGCCCGGCGCCCCCGGGGCGCCTCTCGCCGCGCCTCGGCCGCCGCCGCGCCGCTGCGCGGCGCTCGGCGGCAGCACCCCGCCGCCTCCTGCCGCGCGCGCCGCCTCCTCCCTCCTCCCTCCTCCTCCTCCCTCCTCCTCCACCCCCCCTTCACTTGTACTGTATGCTGACCAGCGGCACGTCCACGTCCTCCCCCTCGTCGTCCTCGCACGCCACCACCACGTCAAAGTGGGCGCGGTTGGGGGGGAGCTCCTGCTTGGCCACGCTCACCATCAGATCGCTCATCTGGGGGGGGGTGTTTTGGGGGCGGTGGTGTTTGGGTGGGTGAGGGGGGGTGTTGAGGGGGTGGGGGAGGGTGTGTGTTTCGAAGGGGAGGCCGGCGAAGCTCCGCTGAGCGCCCCCACCGCGCGCAGCGCGCGAGAGTTAAGCCAAGGCGCGCACTGGGACCTACACTCCCCCAACCCCCAAACCCACCAACCCCCCACCCCACCCCACCTTTTTCCCGAGCCTCTCCTTGTGTTTGGGGAAGACGTTGTTGTACAGCAGGCTCTGCCCCGCGCTGATGGAGTAGGCAATCAGGCCGCGCGACTCGAACCAGTCGAGGACCTCCTGCGGGGGGGTGTTGGGGGGGGTGTTGGGGGGGGGGCGGTGCGTGCCCGGAGAGGCAGGTTTTTTTATGGGGTTTTGGGGCGTTGGGGGATGGGTTTGTGGCGGGGGGGGGGGGAGGAGTTCCAACCCTTTGCCGAGCGCGCCCCGGAAGTCTTGCAGACACGCACAGCCCCGAATCCCTCTCCCGCCCCCCCAACCCCCCCCCCACCTCCGCCGCCCCCCCCCCCCCAAC
>BDRX01000229.1:2359-22456 GCA_003203535.1 Raphidocelis subcapitata | reverse complement strand
CCCTCCCAGAGCTTTCCGAGCTGACTCAGCGCTTCCACTCCGCCGGCGTGCTGGGTGCCCTCTACCACAAAGAGGCGCTGGTTGAGCCATATGTGCTGCAGGGTGGGTGCTGCTGCTGTTTTAGCTGCTGTTTTGCCGTTGTTGTTTTTGTGTTGTGTTTTTTTGGGGGGGGGGGGGTCATCAAATCAAGTGCTTACCTTGAAACCTTTCAAACGGTGCGTGCCGCGGCTAAGCCACCCAAAACCAGGCCGCCTCCAGCACCCAGCCCCAGACCAGCAACAGAGCTGACCCAACAAGCCGACCCGCGCGCCACCTCCACCCCAAATCCCAAGCAAAGCATTCAACCCCCCCCCCTCCCAAACAAAAACAAACGACTAAAACCAGGCCTGAGCATGGAGCAGCTCGCCCTCGTCGACCTGCTGGTTATAAAAGAGGCCGCCCTGCTGGTGGGGGACAAGAACAGCACCTTTTCAGAGGTGGCGGTGTACATGCGGGAGGGGGACGGGCGCGGCCCGGAGACCTTCCACTACGTCCTCCCGGAGTTCTGACCCCGCGGCCCCATCCCTCCCGCGGCACCGCCTCCCCAACTTGCGGCGCCCCTTGCCACCTGGGAGGGGGGCGGGCGCGGCCCCGAGACAATTCGCTGCGTCCTCCCGGAGTTCCGATGAGCGCAGCACGCGGCCCCAGCACACCCTGGCCCCGGGCCCGGACCCCCACCCTGCTTGAGAGGGGGGCGGGCGCGGCCACGCCCTCCCGGAGTTTGAAACGCCGCACGCAGCCCGAGACACGGCTGCGGAGTTTTACGCGTGTGCGTGCCCGGCCCCGCCGTCGCCCGCCGTGGCGGTTTACACCCATACCGCCTCCCTCACGTGGCCGCGGCGGGTTACTCGTGTATTGCGGGCGCCCCTCAACGGCTGCGGCGCAACCGCCCCAAGCCCGGCTAGTAGCTGCCGGAAGCTGGCACCCTTTTGCTTCCAACCCCCCCCCCTCGACCTCGGGCTGAGCCCTAAACCCCAATCCCTTGATCCGATCAAGAGCAGCGATGCGCGCGGCCGGCGCCTCCCGGCCGCTTTTCCCTACCATCGCCCCGCCTGTCCCCCAAAAAGGCCAATTTCATTCTCCCGCGGGCGCCCAACCGCTGCGGGGCTGGAAGAACTTTGCGCAATGACAAGCCTGCCTCGACACCCCCCCTCACCCCAACTGGTGGGGGCCGCAAGCCCCACACCTGCAGGTGTCTGAGACTCTGTGCAGAGCGGCGGCAGGCGTGTCCCTGGCAGCCTTCACGAGGGGAGGGGGGGCAGGCGCCGCAAGTTGGCGCGGCCGGCCCAGCACACCGCAGTGTGTGGCCGCCCTCCATGCCAGGGCACAGCGAGTGATGCGCGCCCCTCCCTTCCGGCCCATCTCATTGTCGCTGCCCCCCATGTTCGCCGCCGCCCTCGTTCTCAACAGCAGTGTTACCTCCATTGGCAAAAGGCCACGCCGCGTGTGAGGTTGGCGGCGGGTTCATACCGTGGTAGGTTGCGCGCCGTGGCGGCGGCAGGCCTGCCAATCTCTAGGGATTGGGATGTGTCCGCCGCCAGCCGCGGCAGCGCTGGAGGCGAGGTCGGCACACACACATACGCATGATACGCGGGCATGCTACCGATTAGGGGATTTCTGGTCAACGGCGACATGAACGTCGCCAGCGGGACAAATGGTTGCGTAATAAGGCTCAACCGCGTGCATGCGACTTGAGCCGCGACGACGCGCTTGTTCCCAACAGGCGCCCAGCAGGGCGCGTGCTGATTCCACGCCGAGTTGTCCGAATTCAGCACAACGTGAATCGCACGAGGAATGATGGACCTTCAATCGCATCGGATTAAGGGGACGGACAGCTTTAATTCCGCGCCGCTGCCTCGGGCGAGCACTGGGCACGCTTTTGGCGGGCGCATTTGGGGTGCAGAGGTGCGATTGTTGCTGGTGTGCGGCCTGGGTTCAAGGGTTCAAGGAAGGTAAACCTTGGCAGGGGAGAGCGGGCCACGTGAGGGGCCTTGTCTTTCATAAGTTGTATGTCCAAAAGGCCACAGGGGCCAGTGTGCGGGGGCAGGGGCACTTGCCATTCGTCCTGGTGAGTTTGAGCGTGTTGGGGATCGCATCAAAATACAATCAGGTGCGAGGCGCACAGGCCGAAAAGATTTTTTTCTTTGCGGCGCCGCGACCACGGCTGAGCATCCGCGTGTGTCACCGGCGCAGGCCAAGAGAGGTCGCGGGGGGGGGGGCAAGGGCGCAGGCCTCCCGAGCTATAGCGTTTTGGGACGAGACGAGCCGAGGTTGATGTCAATCCGGGCTCTGCACGAAGTCTACTCGCCCGATCAAGGCCGGCGGTGGCAGGGAGCCCCTGGTTGGGGTGTCAGCAAACTGTGTTGGGCCGCAGTGCCCAAGCCAGAAAAAGGCTCGCCCGAACGCCGCTCAGCGCCGCCGCGCTGCCGCCGCCGGGGGGCGTGGCTGCCTAAGCCGTTGCCACCCACGCCAGCAGGCTGCGCCTTGCATTGGGGCAGACGCCTTTGCTGTTTGGGGTGCCACCATTCTTGCATGTCCGGCAGGCGCTGCTGGTGGTGCTGTGGTTTGGGTTTCGGGGGCAGCAGATGGAGGCGTCAGAGCAGCGCGGGTGTCGCATTATTGATGGCACATATTGACGTGTTTGTGAGGAACGCTTGCAGCAGGAGCTCCATGCATTGGGAGAACGCACTGCAAATTTGCGGGACCCCAATCCTTATGCCAGGAATCCGCCAACCCAATGCCCCTCAAGCCCAACCCTATAAACCACTCCACCCCTCACCAGGTTGCGCAGGCCTCAGGGCACTTGATGCAGCGGGCGTTGGCGGCCCAGGTTGAGGGGGACTTGAAGCTTCCAGCGGGGCACGTGTCGACTGCGGTGTTTGGTTTTTGGCGCCTTTAGTGACAGGGGCAAGCTGGACAGGCTTTCGCTTCCCATGCTTCATTGCCTGGAATGCCCCAAATTCTTTCTCAAACCAAGTGGCGATATTCCAACCGATCTGTAAAAGAAGTGTCTGATCGGCGGGGTGACCCAGTCACTTGATTCACTGAATAGCAATTAAAGACAGTCTTCTGGGAGAATATGTTGTTTTGATCCGAATAAAATCTACCCACCGCAGCCCGTCGCCGTTGCCCAGAAACCGGCGGTGCAGGCGACGCAGGTGCGGGTGGTGGTGTCGCCGTGCTGGCCCCACGGGCAGGTGGATACTGCGAGCGGGGTGGGGGAGGGGCATGGGGTTTGCAGTGTGAGACGGCAGGGAGGGGCCTGGGGTTGATGTTGAGGGCCGTAAAACCCGGCCTCAAGCACTGCCGCTGCCCATCAGAGTGTTGATGCAGCGTGCTTGGTTTCGGGACAGGAAACGCAATCAGGCAGGCCCAGCTGCGCTCAAGCTCCAATTTTCCACGCACCACAGGTTGTGCCGCTGAGGAAGTTGGGCGCAGCGCATGTGGCGCAAGCGTTCGGGCCCCAAGCAGAGCAGGTGGCGCTGCGGTTGGGGTTTTGGCGGTGCGCTGGTTTGGAGGAACGCATTCCCAACGACGCCGTCTCTGCCTCTGCTGCCCCAACGCGTGGGTATTCAACTGCTGACAGCGGAACAAGGGCCGCCGTCCCCCATGCAGCACCGCCCAGCCCACTCACCAGGGGGCTGTGCAGGGCGCACAGATGCGGTTGTTGGGGTTGGTGTGGGCAAAGGTCCCGGAGGGGCAGTCTGCCGGCAGCACTGTTTTGGAGGGGTTGGGGCAGGGCAGACGCGTGTGGGCCCAGGCGGTCGTCTGAAGAGTGAAGGCACTTTCACTTGTGCTAATGCGGCTGCAGCTGGCAGTAAGCAAGAAACAACACACTGCGCCGGTGCTCACCGCATTTAAGGTCTGCCGTTCGCCAGTAGCCGCTCTCGCAAGAGGTGCAGGTGTTGGCGCTGCTGCAGGTCTTGCACCCCGTGGGGCACGTAGCGCAGGTGCGGGTAGCGTCATCCGGGTACTTGCCAGGCGGGCAGGTCGTGCCTGTTTGTGTTTGTTTTGGGAGACTTTATGAGGGGGTGGTGTTGTGTCACGAGACGCTCCCCAGGTGTTTTGGAGTGTGTATGCAGACGTGGTAGACTATTGACGTCTGCTGCCACGTTGATATAATCTGAACCAAAGAACCAAGCCTGTGGAGCCGTAGGCAGCAGGTGGTGGGCTCTCTGCACCCAGCCGCTCACCGCAGGTTGTGCCTGACAGGTAGAAAGGGGCCGCGCAGGCGGTGCAGTCGGACCAGAGCTCGCCAGTGCAGGTCGTGCTGTGTTTCAGGGGGTTTGGTTCGCAAGGGGTACGGTTCAGGCGGGCAGGGGTGCGCAACAGGTCAATGTTTAGGCTTTCCAGCTCCGACACAACGCAAGCTCGAGAGGTCCCCATTCCCAGAGCATCAAGCAGCAAAAATGACTGTAAAAGGCAACCACGCCACCACAAACTGGAACCCTGCAAATCGAATACTGCAAATTACCCACCAGCGGGGGTTGCAGGGTTTGCAGATTTTGCCAGCGGCGAGGTAGGTGGCAGGGGGGCAGGATGCGGCTGGTTTGCGTTGGGTTTGGGTTTGGTGTTGAGGGTCAAGGGTTGTGGGAGGCAGACAGCTGCGCCATCAATGCGCTGGCAGCCGAATGGTTTTGGCTGCGCACCGCGATGCATGCGGCGTGTTGCAAAGCTTATTGTCCACAACAAACAGCGCGAAACCGCAAGATGGCGCAGCAAACAATGTGTCATCCAACGCACCGCATGTTTTTGCCTTCTTGTCCAGGACGAGGGCCCCAGTGCAGGAGAAGCATTTGGTGGCGCTCGAGCACGTGGCACAGGGGGCCGTGCAGGGCGCGCAAACCGCGCCGCTCGCCCAAGTAGGGGGCGACTTGAAAGTGCCGGGAGAGCACTTGGTGACTGTTGCATTTTTGAGGGCGTGGCATGATTGAGGAGGCCGCGACATGGTTTGGATTGGTGCCACTCACCGTAAGCCGGCCGCCCATCTTACACCCCACAACTTCTGAAATAGGCCAGAGTTGCACAAAACGCGGACGCATCCAGCGCCCCCGGACGCCACCCACCGCAGGCGCCGCCGTCTTTCCAGTAGCCGGTGTCGCAGGCGGTGCATGTGTTGGCGTCGGAGCAGGCGGTGCAGCCCGTGGGGCAGACCGGAGCCACGTCTGTGTTGGTTTGTTCGTATGGGTTAAATGCAGAACGGCAAAAGCGAACTTAACTCGGCATGATTTTTGCGTTAGGCGCGCCAGCAAAAGCGAGGTCCCTCCCCGCAGGTTATTCGCCCCCCATGGCAGGTGGCGCACAAAGCTGCGAAGCAGAAACAAGGGGGTGCGGAGCACCACCCCGGGAAGGAGTGAACACGCACCGCAGGTCCCCGCGCCAGCGTTCAGGACGAACCCGCTGCTGCAGGCGGTGCAGGCGCCGGCGTCGCCGCTGGTGCAGGCGCTGCAACCGGTGGCGCAGGCCTGGCACGTGAACGAGGTCATGTCGCCGTATTTGCCGCCGGGGCAAGTGCAGACTGCGGGGGGGGGGTTGTTTGTGTGTGGTTGTCATTTGCCTCCTCATGCGCATGCTGTAATTCTGTGGGCAGCCGCGACCTGGGCCGAGCAAGTGATTGGTCAATGCACCAGGCCGAGCCAATGCAACGTGGGCCCAGCACTAATTCGAAATCACAGTGACAGTTGGTGAGGGGGGACTCGCGCCCCCCTCCCCGCCCAGTTGGCCACGTTTCCCACTGCAGCGCGGGTGCAAGAGAGCAAAAGTGAGAGGTTCCAGATGAAGCGGGAAACGCACCGCAGGTGCCCGACTCTTCGTTCAGGAAGACCCAAGAGTTGGGCCAGCAATTGGTGCAGGCAGGGCCGGCACCGTTTGGTGAGTCGTCGCAGGCTTTGCAGGACGGAGCCGCGTCTGTGTTGGTTTGTTCGTATGGGTTAAATGCAGAACGGCAAAAGCGAACTTCGCTCGGCATGATTTTTGCGTTAGGCGCGCCAGCAAAAGCGAGGTCCCTCCCCGCAGGTTATTCGCCCCCCATGGCAGGTGGCGCACAAAGCTGCAAAGCAGAAACAAGGGGGTGCGGAGCACCACCCCGGGAAGGAGTGAACACGCACCGCAGGTCCCCGCGCCAGCGTTCAGGACGAACCCGCTGCTGCAGGCGGTGCAGGCGCCGGCGTCGCCGCTGGTGCAGGCGCTGCAACCGGTGGCGCAGGCCTGGCACGTGAACGAGGTCATGTCGCCGTATTTGCCGCCGGGGCAAGTGCAGACTGCGGGGGGGGGGTTGTTTGTGTGTGGTTGTCATTTGCCTCCTCATGCGCATGCTGTAATTCTGTGGGCAGCCGCGACCTGGGCCGAGCAAGTGATTGGTCAATGCACCAGGCCGAGCCAATGCAACGTGGGCCCAGCACTAATTCGAAATCACAGTGACAGTTGGTGAGGGGGGACTCGCGCCCCCCTCCCCGCCCAGTTGGCCACGTTTCCCACTGCAGCGCGGGTGCAAGAGAGCAAAAGTGAGAGGTTCCAGATGAAGCGGGAAACGCACCGCAGGTGCCCGACTCTTCGTTCAGGAAGACCCAAGAGTTGGGCCAGCAATTGGTGCAGGCAGGGCCGGCACCGTTTGGTGAGTCGTCGCAGGCTTTGCAGGACGGAGCCGCGTCTGTGTTGGTTTGTTCGTATGGGTTAAATGCAGAACGGCAAAAGCGAACTTCGCTCGGCATGATTTTTGCGTTAGGCGCGCCAGCAAAAGCGAGGTCCCTCCCCGCAGGTTATTCGCCCCCCATGGCAGGTGGCGCACAAAGCTGCAAAGCAGAAACAAGGGGGTGCGGAGCACCACCCCGGGAAGGAGTGAACACGCACCGCAGGTCCCCGCGCCAGCGTTCAGGACGAACCCGCTGCTGCAGGCGGTGCAGGCGCCGGCGTCGCCGCTGTTGCAGGCGCTGCAACCGGTGGCGCAGGCCGGGCACGTCCGGTACTCATTGTTCATGAAGGTCCCGGAGGGGCACGTCTCGCCTGCGTTGGGTGTTATTTGGGGTGGGTGTCTTTGTTTGGCAGCCGTGTTGTCAGTTTGCGCTTACTTGTTTTGCTGGCGTGTGCTTGGGCAAAAACGGATTAAGCGCGGTTTGCATCAAAGCAGAGGTAGGAGGTTCAAGATGAAGCGGGAAACGCACCGCAGGTGCCCGCCACTTCGTCCAGGAAGATCCAAGGTAGAGGGTCGCATTCAGTACAGAAGGTGCCATCGGCGGTGCATTCGAGGCAGGAACTGCCGCAGTTTTGCGACAAGCCTGCGGTGGCGTGCGGTTTGCATGCCGCGCGTCTCAGCGGCCGCCCGCGCTGCTGTCCCGTGAGCGGGCGCAAGGGCACGGCGGTTGAGGCGGGGGGGGGGAGGGGGGAGGCTCACCCCCTCGGATGGCGGCGAGCGCCAGCAGCAGCGCCAGCAGCGCGGTGGGGCGCACCATCGCCTTGCGGACGGGGCGTATGGGGGGAGCAGTTGAGGCTTGAGAGGTGGGGGCTCGAGCCACCGCATAAGGGGGGAGAGGCACAAGGTTGAGTCACCCTCCCCGATGTCGGTGACACCGCCTGGCTGCCATGTCAGCTTCTGGCCCCCCTCCCGCCTCGACACGGCAGGAATGCGACGGTTTGTTCAACCCGCAGGCATTTCCGCCGGCAAGGGCCGGGCCGCGGGCGGGGCAGGCGGGCGCGGGCGCGGGCTGCGAGCGGCGGCAAGTCAAGCATGCAGCCCCGGATACCCCCGCAAGGGGGTACGTCGGCGATTTAGAACTCTCACCGCGGGTCGGGGGGGCGGGCGGTGCTCCGCTGTGGAGGGAGTATCTGACGCACGACGACCAGAGGGGCCGTAGGCCGTTATGGCCTGCGTTGGGTCGTGCGGATAGAATAGAAAGTACGGTTAATTTCCCGTGGGATGCGATTTGCGGCAGCGAGGCCGGCCGCACCCGGTGCCCCCGCGGGCGCGAGCGGGGGTCGTACGAACGAACGGTCGTACGAAAACAGCCACCGCGGGCCACCCCACGCGCGCCGCGAACGCGTCTCTGGAGCGTCCGATCAGCTCCGTTTCCTTATTCGATTCATTTAAGCCGCTCGAAAGGTGCCGGATAGCGGGCTGGGCGAAGCGGGCAGCCTGCGCGCGCCGCCGCGCGCCGCAGCGACTGATGACGGCAACCAGCGGGGCCGACGCTCCGCTCGAAAAAACTCGCACAAAAAACTCACACGCAAAGCATGCATGCGTGTGGCCGCTGCAAAGTTGCGGAGCCGCTCGCTGGCACGGCGGGTTTTGATGCGTTGTCGGGACGCGCCGGCTGCTTCGGGGGCCGCCGCTTGGCACTTGGCCGAGCCGCGAAAGGCAAGCTGCAAAGGGGCCTTTTCAAAGCGCGTGTTGATGATAGACAGTTATAACTTAACAAACCAGAGGCCGCCAACGGGAACCTGTAAGGATCCGGTGTGAGGTGTGGAGCGCGTGCAGGCGCGCGCGCTGGGGTGTCGCCGCCCAAATCGCTCCCTCGAGACCGCGTTGCACCTGTCGTGGGGTGATGCGAAGAACGCGCGGCGGTGCCGTGAGCTTGGGCGGGCGTCACTGAGCTCGGAGCTCAGCTGGCGGCAGGGGTGCTGCAGGCGGGCTGCTGGTGCTTGTGCTCGGTCCCGTCGGCGGCGACTGACGAGGATGAAGCCTGGGCCTGCAGTTGAAAGTTGGGCGTGGGTGGTGTCGGGGAAGCGGTCGGGGCGGGTGGCAGCAAGCCACCCGCCAAAGCACCGCGGCGTATCAAAAAAAACTGCAGGCGGCCCACACGGGCAGGTTCTGACAGCCTGCTCTCCACCCAGAAGCTCTCCACCTAGAACTTCCCTAACCAACAACCCCCAACTGCATACAACCATCAGTTGCGTCCGCAAGCCCGGCCACCCCCCCCCCTCCCCGATACTTCCTGGGCCGAGTTCAAGTAATGTTGGCCGCTGTGCACACCTGCAGGCGCCTGTCACCCACTTGGGGAGCAACAAAAAACCCACTCACACCCCGCCTGCAACCCCCCCCTAAAAAAACACGAGCACGCACCGAAGCCTTCCCCTTGAGCTATGGCCGGCCCCATCGAGCGCGCGTGCTGAAATGTCAATTTCTGGCCCGCCGTCTGCCTTGACGCGGCCCGAATCCACTGGCGTGTACAAGGCCATTTCTGTCGGCAAGGGCCGAGCCGGGGCAGGCTGGGCAGGTGGCTGCGGGCCGCTGGCTGCTGGCTACCACGCGGGCCCCAGAGAGCTGCTTCTGACAGCCCGTCCGTGTGCGCTGCTTGCGTTATTCTTTTAATGCCCCGGTGTTCCTGCGGGTGGCTTGGCGCCACCCGGCCCGCCCGCTCCCACCGCAACACACCCGCACAGCTTTAAACTGCGGGCCCAAGCTTCATCCTCGTCAGTGGGCGGCAAACCGGACAGAGCACAAGCACCAGCAGCCCGCCTGCGGTACCCCTGCCACCTGCTGAGCTGCGAGCTCAGTGACGCCCGCCCAAGCTCACTGCACAGCCGCGCATTCTCCGCACCACTCCAGGGCAGGTTGCAAAAAGGTCTTGAGGGGACGATTTGGGCGGGGTCAACTGCAGTGTGTGAGTGGCCGCCCTCCATGCCAGGGCACAGCGAGTGATGTGCGCTCCTCCCTTCCGGCCCATCTCATTGTCGCTGCCCCCCATGTTCGCCGCCGCCCTCGTTCTCAACAGCAGTGTTACCTCCATTCGCAAAAGGCCACGCCGCGTGTGAGGTTGGCGGCGGGTTCAGACCGTGGTAGGTTGCGCGCCGTGGCGGCGGCAGGGATTGGGATGTGTCCGCCGCCGGCCGCGGCAGCGCTGGAGGCGAGGTCGGCACACACACATACACATGATACGCGGGCAGTTAATCGGTAGCAGGCATGCTCCTAAGGGGTTTTTTGGTCAACGGCAACATGAACGTCGCCAGCGGGACAAATGGTTGCGTAATAAGGCTCAACCGTGTGCTAGTGCATGCGACTTGAGCCGCGACGACGCGCTTGTTCCCAACAGGCGCCCAGCAGGGCGCGTGCTGATTCCACGCCGAGTTGTCCGAATTCAGCACAACGTGAATCGCACGAGGAATGATGGACCTTCAATCGCATCGGATTAAGGGGACGGACAGCTTTCATTCCGCGCCGCTGCCTCGGACGAGCACTTGGCACGCTTTTGGCGGGCGCATTGAGGGTGCAGAGGCGCGATTGTTGCTGGTGTGCGGCCTGGGTTCAGGAAGGTAAACCTTGGCAGGGGAGAGCGGGCCACGTGAGGAAGACGTCTTTCATACGTTGCATGTCCAAAAGGCCACAGGGGCCGGTGTGCGGGGGCAGGGGCACTTGCCATTCATCCTGGTGAGTTTGAGCGTGTTGGGGATCGCATCAAAACACAATCAGGTGCGAGCTTCGCGCGCGGGCCGGGAGGAATGTTTGCTTTGCGGCGCCGCGACCACGGCTGAGCATCCGTGTGTGTCACCGGCGCAGGCCAAGTGAGGTCGCAGGGGGGGGCAAGGGCGCAGGCCAGGGCGCAAGGGCGCAGGCGGGTCGAGGTGTGTTTGCGCAGGCGGGTTGCAGGCCGCGTTGCTGCGCAGCCTCCAAGCCATTGCGGGGGGCGGCAGATCGGGCCTGATGGCAGCAGAGCTCTATTTGCGTCCGGTCGCACCCAAGGGACGGCGCACCTCCGCCGTTCACAAAGGGCCGCCATGCGCTTGGCAGTCACGGTCGCCAAGGCGGGGGGCGTGGGCGGCGTGGGCATGCACACGCACAGCATTGAGGGCGAGGGGAGGCTTTGTGCCTTTTCAGAGGCGGGCCAGTTGGAGCTGCCCGTGCAAGGTGTGGCCATGTTGGACCCAAGAGTCGAAGCGCGAGGGAAACAATTTGCCGGGTTCGGCTTGACACGCCAAAGTTTCGGAGAGGTAGCAGAGACGGTCCGTTGGACGCGATTGTGCCCCCTGATCTTGAGGTTTGGCCAGAGCTGCGGCGCGAGGGGGGATGATGCGCGTGCGCGGCGGCTTGCACCGCCGCAGCCTCGGGTGCGGTGAAACAACCCCCTTTCAACTCGAGGCGCCCGCCGGTGGGGCAAAAAGCCGGCGATAAAAGGCCCAGTGCTGTTGGCGATTAGGCGCGCCGTTTTTAGGGGTTCTCCGGTCTGAAACATGGGTGGCAAGAGCCATGAGGGACCGAGGGCGCCGTGCTTGCCGAGTGCAGGGAGGGGCACGGTTCACACTGGCGGCAGGTCCGCCGGTGGCATGGCCTGGCCGTCGCCGTTGGACCCCCAGCAGCGCACGGCGCCCGTCCCGGCTGCTACGACGCACATGTGGTAGCCACATCCGTCAAGGGCAGAAGACGGCGGCAGGTCCACAGGCGTGGCCTGGGCGTCGGTGTTCCCCCAGCAGCGCACGGCGCCCGTCTCCGCTGCGAGTGCACATGCGGTATAGGCACTCGTAGCAATGGCCGAAGACGGTGGCAGATCGGCGGGTGGCGTTGTCTGGCCGTACCAGTCCGCTCCCCAGCAGCGCACGGCGCCCGTTTCCGCTGCGATTGCACATGTGTAGTAGTCACCCGCATTGATGGCCGAAGACGGTGGCAGGTTGGCGGGTGGCGTTGCCTGGCCGTACCAGTCCGCTCCCCAGCAGCTCACGGCGCTCGTCTCTGCTGCAATGGCGCATGTGTGGTAGGTACCCGCATTGATGGCCGAAGATGGTGGCAGGTTGGCGGGTGGCGTGGCCTGGCCGAAGTCGTTGCCCCCCCAGCAGCGCACGGCGCCCGTGTCCGCTGCAATGACGCATATGTGGTAGTCACCCATAGCAATGGCCGACGGCTGTGACAGGCCGGCGGGTGGCGTTGCCTGGCCGACGTAGTCGTCACCACAGCAGCGCAGGACGCCCGTGTCCGCTGCAAGTGCACATGTGGAAATGGCACCCGCAGCGATGGCCAAAGACGGCGGAAGGTCTGCGAGTGGCGTGGACTGGCCCCTGTTGTTTTTGCCCCAGCAGCGCACGGCGCCCGTCCCGGCTGCAATGGCGCAGGTGTGGGCGTTGCCCGCTGCAATGTGTTGAAGCGCTGCGGGTTGGGCGTGAAGCGCGATGGGTGCGGGGTGTGTTTGTGGCTGTGAGGGAGTACGCGGCAGCAGGCAGACATGCAGGAATTGAAGAAGGCTAATGAGGCAGTCTTTTAAAACTAGCAAAGGCTTGAGCGGGGATCATCAGAACTGAGAAAACAACTCACCTCTGCATTTGCCTGTCCAGCACAGTCCGATGCTGCAGGCAGTGTTGTCCGGCTTGGCGGTGGGCGCGCCGCACACGCCCGTGGCCGGGTCGCACACGCCAGCCTCGCTGTCACACTCCCCAGCAGACGGGCAGGTGATGCTGGCGCACAGGTCAGCTGGGGGGAGGGCTGGGGGAGGGCGTGGTGGGAGGGTTCGGATTCGCCAAATTTGCGCGCAGTGCACGCACCCATGATAGTTGCCGTGATAGCCGCCCGTGCCCTGCGCCCGTCACAAAGCAAGCCAACATGTGCACCAGCGAATTCAAACGGACACAAGCGCTCACACCATGTGCGTGTGCACACGTGTGTGCGTGCAATGTTGGCGGCGCCTGCGATAAACAAGTAACTGGCCCACCCCTAACCTGTGCACACGCCGCCCTGGCAGGACCCCAGGATGCAGGTGGTGTTGTCCGGCTTGGCGGTGGGCGCGCCGCACACGCCGGTGGCCGCATCGCACACGCCCGCCGCGCTGTCGCACTCCCCAGCAGACGGGCAGGTGGTGCCGGCACACAGGTCAGCTGGGGGGAGGGCGTGGTGGGAGGGTTCGGATTCGCCGAATTTGCGCGCAATGCATCGGCCCAGAAATTGGGGTTAGGATGCAAGAAGCGGTTAAAGGGGGGGGGGCGGGCGGCACAAGCTTTGCGGCTTCAAATCAAAAACTCAAAAGCCTCAAAGTCTCAAAGCCGGGTGAGAGTCCGCATGCGGACCTGTGCAGGTACACACGTGCTCAGCAAAAACGGGGGTGCGCTTGCACTTTGCAGGTGTAACGCACGCCAGCTTGGCACCAAATGAAGCGCATTCGCAAAAAATGGCGAATCAGCCACTGACCGCATTTGCCATCGGCTGTCTTCACAAGGTTGGCGTTGCACTGTCTGCAAGACATGTCCCACTTGCAGGCGCTGCAGCCGGCTGGGCATGCGGCGCAGGTGCGCGTGCCCGTGTCCTTGCGCGTCCCGGTCGGGCAGGTCACAACTGCGCAGGCAAGGGCGGCGGCGTGGGTGAGAGCAATCCAGGGTGAGAAAGCCGCGGCCGCAGCATGGAATCCCAACGCATTGTCGGTATGCCGACTGTCAGCGGGGCATGAGCGCGACATCACAGCCACTTCCTGCTGAAAGAAACAGTCAGACGACACTTGGGTTGACCCCAGCGCACCGCATGAACCGGCGCTGAGGAATAGGGGGGAGGCACAAGAGGTGCACCCTTTGTAGCCGCCAGCGCTGCACGTGGCGCTGCAGTGGTTGTTGGATGGGTTGAGATTTGGTTAGTTGAGTGCGCTTTGAGCGGCGGCGGCACTGCTGCCTCTCCCCGAGTCCAACTAAAAGCGTCTGACACCGTTGACAAAAACAAGACAGCTGTCGCAAACGCCCACACCACCCACTAAACTCACCACGTGCTCGCACAGGCACGGCAAACGCGGTCAGCGGCGGCGAAGGTTCCAGTGGGGCAGTCCGCTGCCGCGACTTTGGGAGTGTGGGTGGGCAGGGGGAAGGTGTGTCAGGGCGGTCGAGCAATGTGAACGCCCATTCCGGCAGAGGCATAGGCACGCCGGCGGTGGCCCAAAGCAACAGCACCGCGCCGGCGCTCACCGCAGCGAGCATCCGCCGTCCTCCACCGGTCGGCGTTGCAGGTGGTGCAGACGGTGTCTGAGCTGCAGGCGGCGCAGCCGGTCGGGCACGCGGCGCAGGTGCGGGCCGCGTTGTCTCCACGCGTCCCAGCCGGGCAGTAGGCAACTGTGCAGGCGAGAGCGCGGGGCGGGGTGGGGGACGGATTATGAGGCCAGACTGAGGAAGGCATTGTACTTGTCGTGCCAATCGCAGCCGTAGTGTGCTAACATATGCAGCCGCCCGCTTCAACAAGCAGTCAGATGCCCCCTGGATCCGGCCCCAGCCCACCGCAGGCAGTTCCCAGGAGGTAACGGGAGGAGCCACAAGAGGTGCAGTCTTGGTAGCCTCCGGCGCTGCACGTGGCGCTGCAGTAGGTGTGTTGGGGAATGGGAGGGGGGCACAGTTGATGATTGTACTACGCACCAGGCCGCAGCAGCGCAGTGTCTCACTTGATGCCATCAGAAGGGCCCAACGAGGCCAACCCTCACGCGCCACGTCGTCTAGACCACTCACCAGGTGAAGGCGCATGCACTGCAGACGCGGTTTGCGGCGGGGAAGGTGCCAACGGGGCAGTCCGATGCCGCCACTGTTTGGGGTGGAGGGGGAGGGGGGGAGCAGGTGGGGGATGGGGGATGGATGGGGGTGAATGGGGGTGATGGGACGGGCCCCAGGCCTGTGGAAGGCTGTGCACCAAAACACTCTGACATCTGCGCAGTTGGCAGCCGCTGGCTCCACTGCGCCAACACTCCCCCGCGCTCACCGCAGCGCCAGTCTGCCGTCCTCCAGAGCGTTGAGGCGCAGGCCGTGCAGACGGTGGCGCTGGTGCAGGCGGTGCAGCCGGTAGGGCACTGAGTGCACTTGCGGGCGTCTGTGTCCGCAAACGTGCCAACAGGGCAGGTGGTGCCTGCGTGTTGTTTATTTTTGAAAGCGGGAGCGGAGAGCGTTCGCATCACCTATTCGAATAGAGCTTGGAGCCTTCGGCAGGGAGGCTGTGCTGTACACCGCCAAGTGCCAACCCAGGGGCTGCGCCGCAGGTTGATTGGGCGGCCCTCGATCCGCCGCCCTGGAGGATGAGTCATAGGCTCACCGCAGGTCGTTCCCGACAGGAGGTAGGGGGCCAGCCGGAGCAGGTCCAGAAGCCGCCAGCCGTGCAGGTGGCGCTGCGACGCAAGGCGGTGACTTTTTTGATGCGGTGTACCAGCCATTCCACGGCATGCGTTGCAGGTATATATAGCGCAGTCACTTGCAAACCAGCCCCCTGGCCAAGGCCCCTGCAAGGCTCTCACTCACCAACGGGCGTCGCAGCGCCTGCAAACACGGTCGGGCGCCTTGAAAAACCCCTCAGGGCAGGTGGTGCCTGGGGATTTGAGTTTGGTTTGGTCAGCTTCAAGATCCGACGGGTTTCGGTGGGGCATGATCCGCCGTGGCAGGAGGTCCCTCATTTGAATAGCTCTTCCCGCGCGCTGCCTCAGGTAGTTGATTGGCTGCAAGCAAGCGCAGTCCGCCCATGTGCGCGAGCCTACCGCAAGTCGCGGTGGCCCCACCAAAGTGGTGCGTGGGCAGAGATCACCCTGGGGAGTGAGCCCCAAGGCACATTGCAAGGCGTGTGCATGCAAGCAAGCAAGAGCCTAGCATGCCAGCACAAGACCCACCGCATGTTGCCGTGCCGGCATTCAGGAAGGTTCCAACTGGGCAGCTCGTGCAGGTGTTGGTGTTGGAGCACGTCTTGCACGCAGTCGAGCACTGTTTGGCGCATTTGTCGCCCCAAACGCCGTCGGGGCAAGCCCTGCGGTTGAAGCGGGAGCAAAGTTGGGAGAAGGTGGGAGGGGAAGCAAATAGGGGTGGCAGCTGCCGCCCAACATACAGCCATCCACTGCAAGCGGTTTGTTGGCTGGCTGATTGAAGCCCCAATGCGGATGCGCACCCGGAGACGGGGAGGGCGAACATGGCCAGCGAAAGCAGAAGCAGCAGCGGCGTGGCCGCGGCGGGGGCGGCGCCGCGCGTGCCGCTCGCCGGCAGTCTGCGAGTTCCGGTGTCAGTCATCCCTTCCAGCAGCCTGTGGCCGGGGGGGGGGGGGGGGGGGATGGTTTGTAAATGGCTGGTGGGTGGGTGAGGTTCCCCATACCAGAAAGTCCGCCCCTGCCAGCGGCTCCCTAGAGGCTGGGGGCCTCGGCCGGCCTCACTTCCGGCGGTGTTCCGCACAGCTGTGCAGAGGCCAGCCCGTAGGGACAGCCCCCCTGCCGGCGGCTCCGCAGTCGACGGGTCGCGCCGGGCCAAGCGCGGCTCGGCCAGCGCCACCGCAGCCAAAGGCCTCGCTGGTGGGCTGCAGGTGGAGGACTCTACTGACGGCGCGCAGCGGCGGCTGCGAGGGGGCTGTGCCTTTGGGCAGGTCCGGGAGGGCGCGCGGAGCACGCCGAGGAAGGACTATAGCACTTGCATGATAACACTCAGAAACCGGGACAGGGCGCTGCCCTGGCCGCCAAGCGCCGCAGCAGCGACCGGCAGTGCTCAAGTAATTCTCAAGATCCCGTCGCCCGGCCCGCGGGCGCTTCCATCGGAATAACACGGTATCGACATTTTTTTCTCACCGGGCGGAAACCGGTGGGAAGGGCGGGGCGGACCTGTGGACGGCCGTCCGGGTGGGGTGTGTACGGACCTGTGGACGGGAACCGCGAACTCAAAGGTAATACGGTACGACCAGAGGCCGCCAACGGGAACGTGTAAGGGTGCGGCAGACAGGGCAGGTCCGGTTGCACGTGGTTACCCGTGGTACCCGTGCCAGACACATCTTTTTCCGCGCGCGGCCAGATCGGCTTGAAATGCTTTGTCGGCCGGCCTGAGCCGGGCAGAACCGCGGAGCAGGGAGCCGGGCCGCGCCGCTGCGCCGCCAGCGCGACGTCATGTCTTGCCGGGTTACCGCCTCCGGTCGAGGGCGGTGTCAGTAATTGCTGGTGCATGCAACTGCAAGTGGCCGCCAACGGGACCCAGCACAAGCAACCCGCCTGCAGCACCCCTGCTGCCAGCTGAGCTCCGAGCTCAGTGACACCCGCCCAAGCTCACGGCACCGCCGCGCGTTCTCCACGACAGGTGCAACGAGGTCTCGAGGGAGCGATTTGAGCGGGGACACCCCAGCGCGGCGCCTGCACGCGCTCCACACCTCACACCGCACCCTTACAGATTCCCGTTGGCGGCCTCTGGTCGTGACTTAGCGCTGTTCTCGGGTGCATGCCCAGCCTGGCTGCACCAAATGCAATCAATCACCAACCTTCCCCCACCACCCGGCCACCCAGCGCCACCCCACCCAACCCCAACCCCAAAGCCGCTGCCCAAGACACACACCGGTACTGTGGCGCACTTCGGGCGGCTTTAACAGCTGCTTGGCCGCGGCAGATAAAGAGGCCCACCCGCAAACCCGCCCGGCCCCGCGCCGCGCCGCGCGCATGTGCGCGCGCGCACGTGGACGCCGGAACTGGGGGCGGGGGGTGCGGGGAAAGGGCGGAAGGAAAATGGGTTCGGCCGGGTTGGCAAACGGGGGCGCGCCGGGCGGGCCGCCGAAAAAAAGGGGGGGACGCCGCGGCGGCGCGGGGCGGCGTTTCGCGGGCGGTGGGCCCGCTGACGGGCCCCCGCCGCGCCGTTGGCGGGGGGCACAAGGGCTCGCGCCGCGCCCCATCGGAGCCGCCGCGCCGAACGGCTAGTCGAAGCCGCGGTGCAGCTCGGCGCGCGTCACCTCGTGGAGCGCCTTTATGAACGCGGCCACGCGCAGCTGGGGGGGGGAGTTGGTTGGGGCGGGCCTTGGTTGGCTTGGGGCGCTTTTGAAGGATTCGCGGGGTTGGTTCAGGCGCGCCGCTACACCGCCGCCGCCTCCGTTCTCCCGGCCGGGTGCGGGACGGTGTGCCCCCCCCCCTCCCCTCCCCCAACGGCCCCTCCCCAGGGTTCAGCACCCACCGGCACGCCCTTGTCGCGGTGGATCTTCCAGATCTGGGCAAAGGCGTCGGTCATTTTGCGGTCCAGGCGGCGGTTGACGTCCTCCTCCTCCCTTTGGGGGGGGGGGTGGGGTGGGGGGGGGGGAGGGGGTATTGGGCATGAAGGGGATTGGTCATGGGTGGATGGGCATATGTCTGGGGATTATTCATGGCGCCCCCCCCCCCGAAAGAAAAAGACCCCCTCCCCCCAGAAGCCACAGCGGCCCCCCAACAAACACCTCCCCCCCCACCATTTGAAGTTTTGCAGGTTCTGCACCCACTCGAAGAATGAGACAGTGACCCCGCCGGCGTTTGTGTAGATGTCGGGCAGAACGATGATGCCGCGGTCGCGCAGCACGGCGTCGCCCTTTTTTTGAGGGTTTTTTTGGGGGGGTCGTTTCGGGGTGTTTGCGTGCAGTCATGTGTTGTTTGTGTCCTTGGGAGGGTGCAGGAGGGCAGCAACAAAATTAAGATGGGCCCCCACCCCCCAAAAAACGGCCCCCCACCCCCAAAAAAGCAGCAGCAGCAACAGCAGCACCGCAAGCTGCCCCAAACAACCCCTCACCCCCCCCCCCACCTCTGGCGTGGTGGGCCCGTTGGCCGCCTCGACCACGAATTTGGCCTGCACCCCCGCGGCCGCCTCCGCGGTCAGGACCCCCCCGATGGCGGCGGGCATGAGCACGTCGCAGGGCACGGTCAGCAGCTCCCCCGCGGGCATGCGGCCCGCGCCGGTGAAGTCCACCAGCTTGCCGCCTGTTTCGTTTTTTGGGGTTGGGTTGGGTCGGTGGGTTTTGTTTGGTTTCGTTCGGTTTTGTTTGGTTTTGTTTCGTGTTGAGTGGTCAGCAGGCGCCAAGCCCCCCCCCCCCCAAATGAAGAAACGGCCAGCCTTGTAAGGCCTCCAGTGCGGCTAAACAAAACAAGCCGGGCCCCCCCGGCCACCCCCTGCGGGCGAAAAAAGGCCACGCGAAAGCCGAGGAAAGCCCCCCTCCCCCTCCGCCCCCCCTACCCCTCCCTCCCCCCACACACACAAAAGCCCCCAGACCCACCGGCGGCGATGTGGGCGCGCAGCGCGGGCACGTCTATCCCCTTTTCGTTTATAACCGCGCCGCTGGCGTCGCTGACGGCGGACACCGTGCCGCCGTGCTCCGAGAGGATCTGCGCCGCCCAGCTGCCCACGTTGCCAAAGCCCTTTTTGGGGGGTTGGTTTATTGGCGGGGGATGTGTGCGTTGTTTGTGGGGAGCGGCACAATGGGCCCAGGCAGCCATGGCCCTTTTTCCTGGAGTCTGTTTTGTTTCGTTGCCAGGGGGTGTTTTGTGGTGTTTCGGCGTTGGAGGGCGGACACCGTGCCGCCGTGCTCTGACAGAATCTGCGCCGCCCAGCTGCCCACGTTGCCGAAGCCCTTTTTGTTTTTTTGGGGGTTGGTTTATTGGCGGGGGGTTGTTTTCATTGGGGGGGTGTGTGTTTCGTGGGGGGGGGGTCATGGGGGGGGAGCGTTGTTTGTGGGGATTTGCATCATGCGCCCAAGCTGCCAACGCCGTAGTTCCGGCTTGGTAGTTTTGCAGGGGACGGCTCGCCCCTCGAGGCGAGGGAAAGCGGCTGTCACACCGCCAACGGGCCCGGTCAAACCCGGTCAAACGGCGCGCGGTCAAACCCGGTCAAACCCGGTCAAACCCCCCACCTGGATGACGAACGAGTGCCCCTGAATCTTCCCCGCCCCCACGTGCCGCAGCAGCTCCCGCGTCGCGAAGACCGCGCCGCGGCCGGTGGCGGCGTCGCGCCCCAGGCTGCCGTGGAGGTGGACGGGCTTGCCGGTGACCACCCCCGGGCTGAAGCCCTTTTGGTTTGGTTGTGTTTGGGGGGTAGGGGGGTTTGTTTGGGCGTTTGCCTCGTTTTTTTAATGGGGTTTTTTGTTGTTTTTTGGGGGTTTGGGTCATGTTGGAATTGGGGAAGGGGAGGGGGCGCCCGCCGCGCGGCCCTCCAAGCCAAAAGACCCCTTCAGCCCCCTTTCGGGCCCCGCCCATAAAGATGGCCGCGGGCCAAGGAAGGAGCGGCCCGCCGCCCCCCCCCCCCTAAGCACCCAAGCATCAAAAACGGCCGCGTTTCTTTATGCATGCGCATGACTAAAGGAGTAAGAAAAAAGGGGAAGAGCGGCCCGCTGCCCCCACCTTGTACTTGCTGTACTCGTCAAACACCCACGACATGATCTGGGGGGGGGGGGGG
>BDRX01000228.1:0-25967 GCA_003203535.1 Raphidocelis subcapitata | reverse complement strand
AAACACGCCGACCTGGCGGGGCGGGCGCGTGGGAGGGTGGGTGGGTGGGTGGGTGGGTGGGTGTGTGGGTGTAAATGCATTGTGGGTTGAGCGTCGGCCGCCGGGGTGCAGCGCAAATCGGGACCGGCTGCGGAGCGCGCGCCGCCAGACCGATCACACGTGATAGGGGCCCCAAAGCCGGGAACCGCGCCGAAGGCTCAGCGCGGCCTGCGCGGGCGGCGCAAGCCCGGAGCTGCGGGCGCACCTTGCCGTCGCTGCCCACAGAGTCCACCACGATCATATCGGGCGCGGCAGACTGCAGCGCGGTCGCCAGCGCGAGGCGGCGCTCCTTCTTGTTCATCTTGATCGACCAGTCCTTGGGCTGCGGAGGGGTGCGCGGGCGGGGGCGGCGGCGGGCGCGGGCGTGGGCTGCTGCTTGGGCGGCGGCGCGGCGCAGCCGCGCAGGCCCACCCCACGGCGCCGGTCGAAGCCAGCCGACGCCAACCCCATTGGCCCGTGAACTGCATCCCCTCGACTCTTCGCACCTTGGGGCCAAAGGTGATGCCACCGCCGGGGAACAGCGGGGACACGTTGCTGCCGCGGCGCGCGCCGCCGGTGCCCTTCTGCTTGTAAGGCTTCTTGCCGCCGCCGCGCACCTCGCCGCGCGTGAGGGTGCTAGCCGTGCCCTGCGCATCGAGAGTGGGCGGCGCGCGAGGGGGTGAGGCTGCTGGGCCCCCCAGACCGCAGGCCGCCACACGACCGGCCGTCCCAATCGCCCGCATCCTGGCGCCCGCGCATTGCCCGGCCGACGCATCGCGGCCCCACCTGGCGGGCATTCTGCTGCACGTACACCAGGTAGCGGTGCACCAGGCCCTTGGCGGTCTCCGGGGGGGCGACGCCCAGGGCCAGCTCGACCTCGCCGGCAGCCGCGCCGTCCGCGCTCTTCACGGGGACCTTGGCGGGCTTCGCCGCCACAGCTGCGCGCACCACCACGGCCCCGCGACGAGCGGGCGCCGCGGCCCGCTGGCCCGCTGGCCGCGGCCCGCTGCTGAAAGCGCGCACGCTCTGCATGGCGGCAATGCTCCAATGGGGGTTGGAAGAAACCGCAATGGCCCGCCCGGCAGGCGTCCTTGAGGGCGCCGCGCCCCCGCCGCCGCCGCTGCGGCGGGCGCCCCCTCCGCTGCCGCCACGGCCTGGCGCTCGGTGTTCGCAAGCCGCTGCCCGGGGATCCGGCTGCAAGAAGCGGGTGTTTGCGGAGGCACCGCAGCAGCCCCGCCCAGCTGCCCTGCCAGCCCTGTTGTGTGGCCGCTTGGCGTGCCCGCCGCCCCGCCGTGCCGCCTGTTGCCAACCCGTTTTGACCTGTGTGCAAACCCCGTTAGACAGGCTGCCGGCGCGTGGCAAGGCCCTGCATGCGTGGCTCGCGAGGTGCATTACAGCAAAGCACAGCCAAGAGGCATTGCATGAGGGCAGTGCGGGTCGAAAAGCAACCTTGCGACCGAGGGGACAAAAAGTCACTGGGGCGACGGCGCACAGCAACGCGGCAGCCCGCTGCCGCGCAAGCCGGCTTGGCCACGCAGGCGAACGCAGAAAAGTGGCGCGCTGAGCGAGTGATGAGTGGCACGCGCTGCACCGCGTGATACCTGCCGGCCAGGGGTGGAAGAGCAAGCGCAGTCCTAGCAGGCGCGCGGCAACGCGCGCCCGCGCGAGCAGTTTTGGGCAGGGCTCCAATGGTTGGCGCCAGCTCGCATCACGAGCACCGGCTCGGGTGCGAAACTCAAAGCCAAAACGTCAGCTTGCGAACAGCACATCGTAAAAATTAGGCTGCTTGAGCTGTGATGGTAGCCGTCCGAGGTTGGCTCAGGGCTGTGTGCACGGACGATTGCCAACTTGGAAAGCTTCAATACATGGTTATCCAGGGGTGCGGGCGCCACGCAAGCGAGCGAGCAAGGCGTGCCGACGTTGGAGGCAACCGGCAAGGTAGGGGTGTAGCAGGGGTGAAGACATGCGGCCGGCTTGACAGTGCCAGGAGGCCAGCCTTTGCAACGACTAGGTGGCCAAAGGGGCTAGCTAGATCGCCCCCTGTGGAATGAGGCCGTCTTAGGAGAAACTCTCAACTGATCAGTGGCAGCCGGCGATGCCCTCAGCTCTGGTCGCTGGTGGCGCCCCCTCCGCCCTCCTCCCACCACCGCCCGGGGTGCGCGGGGCGGGGCGGGAGCAGGCCCACAGGCATGGCCGCGGGCGACGCGGCACCTGAAGCGCCGGCCCCTGCGCTGCCGCCGGCGCTGCCGCCTGCGCTGCCCTGAAGCGCGCTGAGGATGCCCAGAAGCGTTGGCGTGAGGGGGTACGCCGCCACCAGCCCCGCAGAGATCTGGTTTGACCGAGGCAGCGAGAGAGGGAGCGGGTGGGGGGCCTGCGTCAGCGCGTGCACGCGGCACAGGCTCAGGCGGATCAACAGCAGCCAGTGCACAATGCGAGTGGTGCGGGCAAGGGGCACAGCCCCGCAAAGCCGGCGCAGCAGGCTGTGCGCAAGCGCACCTGCGTGGCGTCCATTATGTCCATGAACAGCGCGTTGGCAGTGCCGACCACGGCCCAGACAAACCCCGCCTGGCAGACGGCCACGCCCGCCAGCACATCAAACTGCTCGCCCGCGTCCGCCGCGGTGGCCTCCTGCGCGCGCATGAGCTCGCTGCGGCGCGGCAGCAGCTGCGATATGTTGGCTTCGTACAGCCGCAGCAGCACCTTTGCGGCCAGCGTCTGCGCGTGCGGTTTGGCAGGCCGTGGTTGAGGCTCAACAGGGCGGAAGCCTCGAGGGGCACAGCGCGCACACCACGTACGGGGCAGAGCGTGCGCAAGCAAGGCCTGCGGTGCTGGCATGCAAAGTGGGCAGGTGGCCATCACCCAGCACGTGGGCTTTCCAGCTTGTCAGCTGGCATGCCGCGAGCTGCACCCGCGGTTAGGGCCTGCAAGGCACCTCCACAGCGGCTGGCAGCATCAATAACCCTCGGCCCCCACCTGGTGCTTTGTCAGCTGCATCTCCTGCAGCATGAACGCCCCCCGCTCGGCGGTCCACTCCATCGTGAGGGGCTCCTGCGTGTCCAGCTGCAGCACGTTGAGTTCGACCAGCGACTGCGGGCGCGCGACCAGCACAATGGCGCAGATTGCAAACAGCTCGTCGAGGCGGCCGCGCAGCCGGATGGCGCACGCTTTGGCGTCCGGAGCGCCGCCGCGGATACTGCCAGGGCAGGTTGGGGGGAGAGGCATTTGATTGCATTAGAGGGCGCACTTTGCCGGAAGCTGCAGGAGCTCTCTAATCGCTCCGGAGAGCGCCAATCAAGCTGTTGTTGAGTGCAGCACCGGCGTGCGCAGGAAGGGCAAGCGGCGCAGGGCGGGCGGCGAAGGGGCCCGGGGCGGCTCACCGGAAGACAAGCGTGCCTGCTTCTGAAATGAACTTTTTGTTCAGCGCTGCCAGGTCGCGACCCGTGAACCCTTTGTAGCGCTCCACCAGCGCCTCTGCCCCCTGCTCCTCAATGATCGCAGTCAGGCGCTGCGCCCACGACGGCGCCACCGCCGCCGGCTGCGATGACGCGCCACCGATCCCGCTGCCGCCGCTGCTCACTCCGCTGTCGGCCGCACCGCTGCTCTCGGCGCCGCCGGGCGTCGAGGCGGCTGGTTCGCCCCTGCCGAAGGTCGCCAACCCCGGTTCCGGTGCTGCTGCCGGCGCATCGGGGGCGGGCGACGCGCCGGCCGCCGCCGCCGCCGCTGCTGCAGCCGCAGCCGAAGCCGCCGCCAGCGCGCCGGCGGCCGTCCCGCCTGGCAAAGAGGGCATGCTGGACCTGGTGTCTGTCGAGTGAGCGGCGCTGTCGGATTCGGTGGTGTCGAATCTGGCCTCTTCATCCAGCTTCATCGAGCTCCTCCGCTGCAGGCCGACGAGCTCCTGCTGCCAGTCCAGCAGCGGCGGCGCGCTGCCGCCGTCCGTCAGCGCGCGCAGCGGCTCTGTGGCCTGCAGCAGCGCGGTGAGGCTGGTGGCGAGCGCGTTGAGCGCCGTCTCACGCGAATGCAGCACCTGCGGCGGCGGCGGCGGCGGCGGCGGTTGAGTGGCGGTGTCGGCTGCCGGCGCGTGCGGTACGTAGCGACGCGCCACGCAGCGCCTGGCACACACCGCAGGGCGCCGCCACTGCGCGTGGCGCGTGGCGTGCGGCTCGGCCTTACCTCCCACTCCTCGTGCAGCCGAGAAGCCTTAATCTGCTGCGCACTGAGCTGCTTCTTGAGCTTGATGAGCGGGTTCTTCCTCCGGCCGTCCATCGCGGGCGCGGCGCCACGCGGCGCCTGCCGCTGCGCTCGGCGAGCGCGGCAGCCCCGTCCGTGGACGCGCGCGGGCAGCGGGACACCGTCTCGGCGGCCAAGCTACTATGAACTCCTCTGGCGCGCGCCTGGGCCGCGTCAGCGGGGGCTGGCCTCAGCGCGGCACGCCCTCTAGCCAAAGCGATGCACGTTTGCTGTTGAGCATCAACATACCCTGATGAGTTTTAAACCTGTGCCACGCCGCGCCAGGGGTGGTGGCTATCGCCGCTGTCCGGCGTCGTGCCTGGCCGCGCGCCACGCCGCCCAACTCGACCCTGGCTCCCGCAACGCTGAGCAGCTGGGCACGCCCCCACCCCGTCACAGCTGGGGGCCAGGCCAGGCCGTGCGGCTCAGCGTGGGTTTGGGTAGTGCGTACGGTATCGGCGTATGTGTTCCGGGTGTTGGGAGCGTTCGGTTGACCGGCCCTGATCTTCTGCACGGACTCGTAGGGGCTTGCTTCGTTCAATTGCTGCGCACTGCTGCAACGGCAAACCCAGACGCCGGCGCAGCAGCTGGGCTGCCTTGAAAACGCCGTCTTGCCGGAAGTAGTCAAAATGGAACAGACGCCGGAACTTCGAGATGACACGTGCAGCGGTCGTGGAACCTGCCCTGAACCTTCCCACAGATGGCTCTTCAGAAGGGCCCATGGCGAAGGCTTCCATACACAATGTGTCTGGTGTCGATCGCATCCTGTGCGCGAGTCAAGCACGAGTCAAGCTTGTCGAGGGGGACCAAACCTGGCTCATCAGTCCTCCCTAACCATCCCGCGGATAGGGCAGCCCCTTAACGCGAAACAAAAATAAAAATGACGCCTTTTTCGGGGGGAGCTCGCGCCCGAGGCGAGGAGAGCGTGATTCAAGCCCGGGGGGCGCCAATGGTCGACACGAATTAGGGCAGCCCATCGCGGCCGTCGGCCGGCGAACTGAGCTTATTGAGGCCTGCACGCATCACATCTGCGGCGCAAACCGCGGCAGGCCGGCTGCTCGGTGGCAGCCGGCCGCACGGCCGTCGGGCCACCCGCGCACCTCGCCGCCGCCGCCGCGCCCTGGCCCGCGCTGCGCTGTGCGCCGCCGCCCTGCCGTCAGTGGGTGCATCGGCGGCCGTTTCCGGGAGCGCGTGGCTTTGAGGCCGCGATGGACGGCCGCCGAGTGCGCAAGAACCCCTTGGCCAAGCTCAAAAAGCAGCTCAGTGCGCAGAGGCTCAAGCTCGACAAGCTGCAGGAGGAGTTCGAGGTGGGTGCACAATCTGCCCATTTTGCCGTGGCGCAAGAGCCACGTGCACACGCAGACAGCGCGCGCCCCCCGCACGGCGCTCCCGCTTGCTTCATCCCCGCCTCGAAACCCCGCCGCCGCCGCCGCAGGCGCTGCGCGCGCGCGAGTCCGCGATGAACGCGCTCGCCACCAGCCTCGCCGCGCTGCTGCAGGTCACGGAGCCGCTGCGCGCGCTGACGGACGGCGGGCACACCCTGCCGCTCGGGGACTGGGAGCAGGAGCTTATTGGCCTGCGGCAGACGCACGCGGCGCAGCTGTGCGCCGTCCCAGCCGCGAGCGGGGGGAAGGACTCGGGCTCAGCGGCAACCTGCAGCACGGGCGACGAGACGGCATCGCGCGGCGGCGGCGACGACGCAGCCGCGGCCGCGGCAAGCTGCGGGGTCGCCGGCGGCGGCGCGGCGGCCAACGCAGCTGGCGCCTCATCCCAGCCGCTGGCGGCGGCGCCGTCGTGGGCGCGGCGCCTGGCTGCGATGGTTGAGGAGCAGGGGGCAGAGGCGCTGGTGGTGCGCTACAAGGGATGCACAGGGCGCGAACTGGCCGCAATTATTCGCCAGTTCACGCTGGAAGCTGCGGCGGTGCTGTTCCGGTGCGGCGCGGGTTTGCTGGGGTTTGCTGGGCTTGGCTTGGTGCTTGCTGCAGCGCGCCGCGTGTCACTGGCAGGCCCGGGGGAACCCCTAGCCTTGTAGCGCTTTCGTTGGCGCAAAGCAGTCGCTAGCCCAAGAAAAACGCCCTCCCCAACTCATTGCTGTGCTCCCGCCTGTCGGCCCCTCCCCCCGCCGCCGCCCGCAGCCTCCGCAGCAACGCGCCAGATGCCGCAGATGCGGAGCGGCGCCTGCAGTCGATGTGGGATGACATCAACGCAGTCTTGGGGGTGGTCATGATCGCCCGCCCGGAGTCGCTGGTCGAACTCAACATGCTGCAGCTCGACACGCTGGGGCCGCTCACGCTGGAGTGGACCGCCGAGCGGGGGGCGTTCATGCTGCAGGAGATGCAGCTGACAAAGCACCAGGTGGGGGGTAGGGGGTGCTGCTCGCCCCCTGAAGCTCGCTGCACAGCCGTGCACGTGCCCCACGCCCACTCATGCGAGCGCCCCCATGTGCATGCGCGCGCACCAACAAGCACCGCCACACCCATGCGTGCGCACCAACACGCCGCGCATGTGCCCGCCCCCAACCGCCACCGCAAACACAACCAAAACCGCCCCGCCGCAGTTCCAATCCCTCCTGGTGCTGCTGCAGCTCTACGAGGCGCGCGTGTCGCAGCTGCTGCCGCGCCGCAGCGAGCTCATGCGCCAGCAGGAGGCCACCGCAGAAGATGCCACTGAGCAGCTGCAAGTGCTGGCAGCCATGGCCGCCTGCCAGGCGGGCTTCGTTTGGGCCGTCATGGGCTCGGGCTATGCCCTGCTTGCAGAACTTCTAGAGCCCACCCAGGTGATTGAAAAGGGATGGGGTGCGGGGCGTCCAAGGGGCCGGCTCGGCGCACCTTTCCCGCTTGGGAGGCGTCCCTGCCAGCCCCTGCTGCAATTGGACGCGGTGCAGAGAAGCCTCCACCCGCACCTTTAGAGCCGCAAATGGGAAAGGCCGCCCAGGCACCGCCCAGCGCCACGCAGCCTGTGCCGTGGGCCAGCGTTCAGACCTCCACCCCCCTTCCCCAACTCAGGCCGCCGCAACGCTGGTGGCGGCCTACCCCTTCATGCCCACCCTCATGAGCATTCTGGGCGCCCTGCGGGCGGAGCAGGCCGCCGCGCCCGCGCGCGCCGCGGCCGCCAAGGCCGCCGCGGTCGCCGCCGCCGCCACCGCCGCTGCTGCCCCGCGCCCGCCCGCGGCCTCGCGCCCGCCCGCGCGGCCGGGCGGAGCGGGGCAGTGGCAGGGGGAGGGCATCCAAGAGGAGGAGGAGGAGAGGGAGGAGGAGGATGGACAGGAGGAGGAGGGGGCCGAGGATGACAGCGGCGGGTGACCGCCCTGCACACCGGCAACTTGAGCTGGCAGCGTTTTTGCAGTCTCGTTGAGAAACACGACTCTCCACTAAGCATGGCAGAGCCCCTCTTGCGCACGCTCTCGCGCGCGCACGCACACTTGCTATTGACGGCACACCTGTCAGCGCCCAGCAGTTGGCTCACGCACCTCAAAGCACGCGGCCATGTCACCAACAGCTGTGTTTCAAAAGGTGTGCCGTGCTGCGCCCCGACGGGCCAATTCTTCCCAACTGCTGAACCCCCGTCCACCGCCACGCTGACAGAAAACACATGCAGCTTTCAGGAAACGATTGCCCTCCACCGCTGTGCTGCCTGGGGCCAACAACCCCAATGCATTGCATCTTTCCCCTCGGTATCTTTGCACTGCGCCGTCAATCGAGGCGCCAGCCGAGCGCGGCTTTGAGTTGCGGACGCACCCAAAACCCACTTTACGCTGGGCTCGCTTGCGCGCCGCTACTACTGACCCGTCTGCCGTCTGCCTTTTTCCTGGCCTGGAGCCGCGTGGACGCGTTCCCCTATTTCTAGCCCTGCACGGCCCACCCGTATTGTGTGCGGCGCAAGGGGGGGGCAGGCGTCTGCGCCGACTCTTAAGCTGCGAAAGCAGTGCTCAAGGGCCCCCAAAACCTGTAAGTATGCCCCAATGCCGCGACAAATCTGTTTACACAGCCAGGGGTTGGGTTTGGACTCGCTGCTTCTCTGGGGAGGGAAGGGGGTTTGCATCAATTGAATATCTACTAGGCAGCTGACAATGGCGCGTCGCCTCGCCCGCGCCTGGCAGCTCGCACCGGCGTGCTGGGCGGCTCACATGGGTGCGCCGAGGGCGTGCTGGGCGGCTCACATGGGTGCGCCGAGGGCGTGCTGGGCGGCTCACATGGGTGCGCCGAGGGCGTGCTGGGCGGCTCACATGGGTGCGCCGAGGGCGTGCTGGGCGGCTCACATGGGTGCGCCGAGGGCGTGCTGGGCGGCTCACATGGGTGCGCCGAGGGCGTGCTGGGCGGCTCACATGGGTGCGCCGAGGGCGTGCTGGGCGGCTCACATGGGTGCGCCGAGGGCGTGCTTCACCGATTCGTACACCTGCGGGTTGGGGTGGGGTTGCGTTTGGTGGGGTGTGAGGGTGCGGTTGGTGCACGACGGGCAGCGCAATCCGGCAGCCATTCCGCATGCCCCACGTTTGACCAAAGCGTGTCGCAGCAATGAGAGTGCGGCCGGCGTTTCCCCCAGCCTTTAAAGCCTCCCGTGCGGCTCACCCAATAGCTGAGCGCCGCGCTCGGCAGGACCTGCAGCAAGCTGGGCCGCAGCCCCGCGTAAAACCCCGCAGCGCCGCCCTCCTTCCAAATGGCCGCCGCCGCCGCCGCGATCCGGCCCCACGCCGCGTTTGAGTGCGCCCCCCACGCCACCGCCGCCGCCGGCGCCGCGCCGCCGGCGCCCGGCGAGTGCGCGCGGAGCAGCGCGGACAGGCCCGCGGCGCCGCCGGCGGCCGCGCCGGGCGCGCTCTGCAGCTGCATGCGGCGGCGCAGCACCTCCAGGGGGTATACGCACACCTCGGCGCAGGCGCCGGCGATCGCGCCGTACAGCAGAGTGAAGGCCGCCGGCAGCTCGTTGGGCGGCGCGTGCGCGGGCGCCTGCGGCAGCTTTGGCCGCTCCCGCTCCCGCTCCCGCTCCCGCTCGCTTTCCCGCTCGCGCTCCTGCCGCCGCGCGCCGCGGCCGCGCTGCTGCCGCGCCTGCGTCCGCCGCCGCCCCTCGTCCGCCTCGGCCTCCTCTGCCGCGCGGCGCGCCGCCTCGGCCTCCGCGCGGCGCGTGAGGTGGCGGGTCTTGAGGGCGTCGTAGACGCCGTAGAACACCGCCCCTGCCGGCGCCATGCCGATCACCGCGGGCACGCACCCCGCGTACAGCGCGCCAAAGCCCTCGTGGCGGACGATGCCCCTGAGGGTGGCGACCGGGCCGCCGTAGCGGTGGTGCGCGCCGGGCGCCATCATCCGCGTGCGCAGGGTGTCCAGCGGGAAGCACACCACAGTGGCGGTGATGCCTGCGGCGGCGGCGGCGGCGGCGTTGGGAGTGCGGGGGCGTCGTTTCGGCGGCTTTGCAGGGGCGGTCTTGCAGGCGGGCGGGGCAAGCTGGGGTGGCGGCCGCCGGGGCCGCGCGGACCGCAGCCCCGGTGGGGCAGCCTTGGATGTGCAGGCGAGCGGGGCGGACCGGGCAAGCGCAGGTCGTGGCAGGGCCGCTGCGCCACACGGACTTGGATCACACCCCAAACCGCGCCCCAGATCACGCCCCAGGCCGCGCCCCAGATCAGCGAAACGCACCCGCCGCCGCCCCCGCCAGGAACCTAAGGCTGCCGACGTCGTGCCCCAGGTGCTCTGCCAGGGCGCGGCTGTACATGTCAAAGCTGAAGAAGTTGAGGGCCTTGAAGGGCGCCGTGCGCGCCACGTTGAGGGCGTTGCCCTGCGGCAAACGGAGGGGGCAGGCCGGGGTGGGCGGGTGGGGTGGCGGCACCAGGGTCAGCGGCGTGGGCGGGGCAGGCGCTGGTGCGGTGAGAGGGCCGCAGGCGCAGGCGGGGCCATTGCCGCGCCGTCGATACGACTGCCACCCCACAACCCCCCTCCACGGCCCGAGGCCGCACCTTCCAGAAGCCCGGCAGCCCCTCCCTGTTGTATACCCGCAGCGCAGTTTCCAGCGCCGAGTGGCTGCTGCTTCTCAGCAGCTGGTCCATCTTCACCCGCTCCAGCGGCGCCACCGCCGTGCGCGACACCACCGCCGACATGGCGCCCGCGACGAGCAGCTTCCCGTTCTCCAGGCAATCGTGCAGCACGCCGCGGAGCGCCTCGGGCGACAGCGCCGAGGCGACCGCGTCGAGCGGCAGCGCGGCGGCGGCGGCGGCCGAGGCGGCGGCGCCGGCGAGGCTCGCGGCTGCGGCGGGGCCGGGGGGCGGCCGGCCCCGGTTCTGCCGCTCCGGGTGCTGGCAGTGCTGCTGCTTCAAGTTCTGTTGCTGCTGCTGGTCTTGCTGCGGTTCCCCCTCTCGCCGCCGCCGCCGGCGCGGGTGGCGCGGCGGCTCCTCGTTCGCGCGCTGCGGCTTGCCCCCCTGCTGCGGCTGGTCTAGCTGCGGCTGCTGCCGCCGCCGCCAAGGCGGCAGCGCGGCCAGGTGCTGCCACCACCGCCTGCCGCCGCACGCGCCGCCGCCGTCGCCGCTGAGCAGCGCGCCGCCGCCCGAGATGGTGAGCGACGCCGCGGCCAGCGGGCACGCCGCCGCCGAGGCGCGCTCGCGCTGCCGCTGCTGCGGGCCGCCATTCGGGGCTGGGGCGCGGCACGGGCCGGCGGCCAGCAGGCTGGGCGGCCCCCAGCGTGATCGCTCGCCGAGGCGCCATGACAGGGCGCCCGCAGCCGGGCAAGCGGCAGCGCGCGCCGCCGCGGCGCGGCACCGCAGCGGTGCGGCGGCGACGGCGGCGTCCCCCGCGGCCAGCACGTAGCAGCCCCGCGCGACGACGAAGCTCTCCCGCGCGCCTGACATTGTGCCCTGCCCCCTCTGGTCCTCAGATGCGCTGAAAGGCGCGACGCATCACGGCCGGCAGGCGTTTGAGACCGCGAGCACGCGGGCTGGCAACCTCCACGGCAGGCAGAAGATCCGAATATCAGCCCCGCTGCCCTCTGCGTCAGGACCCAGATCGCTGCTGCCGGCGCGTTGTGTGCTGGCTACGAGCCGAATTTCGCAAATGCATGGGGCACGGTCGATGGGCTCGCAATGGGAGGTGCCGGGCACGTGCGGGGGCGCCTCCGAGCGGCGACCGCAGGGCCGCCGCGCTGCGTCTGCTGCAGGTCCGGCGCCCCGGCAGGTCCGGCGCCCCTGCACGACAGGTCCGGCGCCCCTGCACGACAGTCGAGAGCACGCGACGGTCGTATTCGCTGTTACTTTTTCCGGCGAGTGCACAAGTGGGGTGCAAAACGCAGCAGGATCGTTGAGTTTTGGAGGCGAGGCTCGCAGGGGGGGGGGGGGGGGGGGGGGGGGGGGGGGGGGGGGGGGGGGGGGGGGGGGGGGGGGGGCGCGCGGGGCAGCAGCGCGCCCGTGTGAGGGGCAGCAGCAGCAGCAGCAGCAGCAGCAGCGGCGGCTAGCCGCGCTGCGCCCCGACCCCCTGCGAACACAGTAGTCATACAATTGCCCGTTTTCGGGCCCCTGGCAGTTCCAGCCAGCTATCGGAGCTACAAATTGAGGCCGGGTCCCGCGGGGCTCGCGAGGGGCCGGGGGCGGGCGGGCGCCCTGCCCCCTCCTCGGCGCCGCCATCGGGCGGGGCGGTGTTCCGGTTGCGGTACACGGATGGCGGATGGCGGGCGCGCTGCGGCAACGCGGCGGCGCGCACAACACACAGCGGCGCGCGCGCATGCAGCCGCGGGCGCGACGGCGACGCTGCGCGCGCGACGGCGCGCACGCGCGCGCGCGCACACTTCGGCCGCGGCCGCGGCGGCGGCGGAACCAACAGAAAGGGGCGGCGGCGGGGCCGTGCAGTCGCGGCCAGGGCCCTAGAGGCCGCACGCCCGCTCCCGCGGCCGGCGGCCGCCGCTTTTTTTTCACGCGGCGTGGCTTACGGCGGGCACCTGCATCGCGACCAGCGCCTGCTCCACCTCCCGCCAGTTGCGCACCACCGTGATGTTTGGGTGCTCAGAGCTGTGGCCGGGGTTTTGTTCAAGTGGGGGGGGGGGAAGCGCGCCGCTCAGCGAGGGGCTGCGGGCCGGGATGCATTCAAGGCGGGCACGACACACGCGTGCCGGCGGCACCGCGCGACCGCCGCACGAATCCTTCCTGCTGTTGCTCATGCCCCCCATGCTGCTGTCCCCTTCTCCTCGCCCCCTGGCCACTCCCCCCCTTACCAACCAGCCCCCGCCGCCCCCAGAAGGCGCTCCCTCCCGGCGCCCCGCCCCCCCAAAACCCACCCCTTTGGCAGCTTGCTCCAGGGGTAGGACCCCTCCCAGTCGTACAGCAGCACGCGTATGCCGTTGGTGGCGCAGTCCAGCGCGTAGCCCACGTTGTCGTCGATCAGAACGTGCGCGCCGATGGAGGCGCAGATGTCGGACTTTTTGCGGCTGGTGCCCTCCAGGGCAAAGTGGTTGCCAAAGTAGACCTGTTGGGGTTGGGGGGGTTGGGGGAGGGTTGGGGCGTTGAGGGAGGGTTGGGGGGCGGTGGGGGTTGAGGGAATTGAGGAGGGTGGGGGTTGGTAGGCAGCGGGGGTTGGGGGTCAAGGGGCGGGGAGGGGGGGGTCACGCGGGGTGCCGCCGCCCCAACTAAACCCAAGCCCGGAAGACTCTGCGGCTTTCAGCAGCAGCCGAGGGGCGGCTTTTGTTAAGGGCCGCACCTCCTGGAATATGCCGCCGTAGTGCCTGTCAATCCACTCCAGCGTGGCGTCCTGGATGACGTGCTGCCTGCTGGTCACCACCATCAGGTCACACCACCCAGACAGCCGCTGCAGCGTGTCAAACGCCTCTGAGGGTTGGCGTGCGCGCGCGCGTGTTGGGGGGGGGTGAGGGGGTGTTGCGGCGCCGGGGCGGGGTGCATTGGCGGCAGTGGCTTCAAGGGGGCAGAGCGCGCACAGCGCAGATGACAGGGCGCGACGGCGCGAGGCGGGCTGGGGTGCAGGGGCGTCGCGGCCGTCGCGGCTGCGAGGGGCGCCGCCGCAGCCTGCTGCCACCCAAACCGGCTGCCCCCGCGCACCGGGTATGATGGGTATTCCGTCGTTGAAGTGGGGCGACTTGAAGAACTCGTGGACAATGTGGTTGCTGCGGTCCTGGCTGCAGCCCCAGATCTGGGGAGGCGCGGTGGTTGCGGAGGGCGGCGTCGGGGCGGCGCGGGGCGCGCGCGGCAGCCGCTGCGGCGGCGGGCCGGGCTGCGGCCGCGGCGCAGCTGCTTTGGTGGCGGCCGCCCGGGCTTTGCCGGTGCGCGACGGCTGGGCCCCGCGGGGCGGTCCCAACGGTGGCGGGCCCGCACCTTGGCAAACTCGTAAACCCAATAGTCATCCACCGAGTAGTCCATGCCGTACTGCGACTTGCAGAAGCCGTTCAGGGCGTAAACAAAGCGGCCCAGCACTGCGCGGCCGGCGGGAGGGGGGGCGCGCGGTCAGATCACCGGCGGGACGGCGGGGCGGCGGGCGGGCCGTTGCCACCGCGAGGGGGCGGGGCAGCGGGCGCTGCGTCCCGGCGCGGCCGCGGCGCGCGGAGGGCCAAGGCATGCATGCGGCGCGAGCCGCCGGCCGGGTGGCGGCCGCCGGGGCCGCGGCCGCCGCCGCCGGCGACGCGGCGGCCGCCGGCTGGGGAGGAGCCCCGGCGGCCCGTTCGCGCCGCGCCCTCCCGCACCTTCGTCCACGTCAACGGCAACAGACAGCCGCGAGCCTGCGCCGCTGGGGGCCGCGCCGCGCACGGGGCGGGCCGCGTCGGCCACGGCGGCGCGCTCGAGTGCGAGCGCCGACGCGCGGAGCTGCTGCTGTTGGGCGTGGCCGTCGTGGGCCGGCCGGCTGTAGGCGCAGCGCGAGGCCGCACGCCGTTTGCTGCTGCATACCAGGACCGTCCGAGGGCTCGCGGACGGGCCTTGAGCCCGCTGCTGCTGCGGGAGGCCGGCCTTCCAGCCTCCAAGCGCGGCCATGCTGCCTCCTGGCGGCCTCCTGGCGCCTCGCCCAAGGTGCTTATACAACTAACAGCCTGGTACGATCGCCCTCCAAGCCTGCCGCGGGGGGGCGGCCCCTGGTACGCGGCGAGTGTTGCGCAGGAGAGGTGGGGATTGGGGAACGCGGGGCTTTGGCAGGCGCCCGGGAGGCCAAGCACCCCTTGGGAAGCAGCGACACCCAAGCTGTACGCAGGGGCGATCGGGGGGCGGGCACAAAGCGGGGCGCGGCGTGGAAGGAGGCCAGGCGCGCCAGCCGCGCGCGGCCGCCAGGCGGCCGCGCGCCCCCGGCCCACCGGCGGCCGCTGGCCTGCCCAGCGGCCTGCGGCCGCTGGCCTGCACAATGGTGTCGTCGCCAGGCCGGCGGTGCTATCGTGGCAAAGGCCAGCGCGGGGCCGTGCACCGGTGTTGAGCGGCGGTCAACACGCGGGTCAAATGGTGGCGGGCGGAGGCCGCCTGTCTGCGGCCTGCCCGGGACCCATCCATGATGGGCCCCACCCCTCCGAGGCTGTGTGTGCACATTGAGCTTCAACTGCTTGCGGTTCTGCAGCAGCTGCTGTGTGGCGCTTCCCGCGGTTCCGTGTACCGCCCCACCCGGTCAAGCGCGCGACTCGTGTCCCGTAGTACTCCGCTGGCTGCGCTGGGCGGCTGCATGGTTCAAGAAGCACCGACGCCACCGTCGCGCAGGGGGAGCGTGGGCAAAGGCGGCGCTCGCGCCGCCGGGCACGCCAGCCAACACCGGCGCGGCTCGAAGTCGCACAGCCCGCCCTTCACCACAGACCGCGGAGACCCGCATCAAACCAGGCGCGCTCTTTACCGCGATTGATAGACGTACAACGCAATCCAGACCGTGCGCTCGCTGCACGAAGCCCATCGCCCAAGCCCGAAACGGGCAGGGGTGCGCGCGCCCTCGCCGGAGCAAGCTTTTGGAGCATCCGGAGCGACAGACGAAACCGGGACTGGGGCCGCAGGGAGCTCGGGCGGCCACCTGGTGGCACCCAAAATGCTGGAAGCCCGCCCCAGCCATCCCCCAGGGCGGCAAGCGTCCATCGCAGCTGATGAGGTGACAGGGATGGATTTGGAGGCGCGCGCGGCCGAAGAATCGGGGCAGCGGGCTCGGCGCGGTCCGCGCGCGCGGCACTGCCGTGGTCGGGCATGGCCGCGGTGCGCTCGCGGTGGCACATGGCGGCGCGGTGCCGCGGCGCCTGGCTCCAGCGTCCAGCCTGGCCTGCGTGCAAGCGCATGCGCCACCCCCCCACGCGATCGTCCATGCAAACCCCTCGCCCCCCGCCCCCGATCCGTCCCGCGCCGCGCCGCGCCGCGCAGCCGCTGCCCACGCCGCTGCCCGCGGGCGAGCCGCCGCCCAAGCTGTCGCACTCCCTCCTCGGCATCACCCACGCCACCGACGTCACCGCCAAGTACGACGTGTCCGGTCCCGTGCTCGGCCGCGGCGCGTTTGCGACGACGCGCGTGTGCGTCGAGCGCGCGAGCGGGGCGCGGTACGCGTGCAAGACCGTCTACAAGCAGCGGCTCGAGGGGCTCTCCCAGGAGTGGGCCGACGTGCGGCGGGAGGTGCAGGTGGGCCGCCAGCGAAAGCCCGTTGCGGCGTGCCCCTGGTGTGCCCCTGGCGTGCCCCTGGCGTGCGCGCGCCCCGCAGTGAACGTGCGCATGCAGACAGCCAGGCAGCTGCAGGCGGCATGTGGGTGCACACTGGCATGGGGTCGTGCGCCGCCGCCGGCACACGCGCATGCACCGATCAAACGCGCCCACCCCAAAAACGGCAGGTCATGCACCACCTGGGCGACCACCCCAACATCGCGCGCCTCGTCGAGGCGTTTGAGGATGAGGGCTCCGTCCACATGGTCGTGGACCTCTGCTCCGGGGGAGGGCTGCTGGACAGAGTGATGGCGCGGGTGCGCGCCGGCTCTGCGGGCGGTGCATGATGCGTGCGTGTGCGTGTGTGTGTGGAGGGGGCGTGTGCCAGCACGCGGGCTGATCCTTGTCAGCGATGGGTGGGCAGGCCTTGGCCCGCGCCGGCACCGCCGCCTCAATCGTCCTGCACCCCCCGCGCCCGCCGCCCCGCCGCAGGGCCGCTTCCCCGAACGCGAGGCCGCCGCGCTGGTGCGGTCGCTGCTGCGCGCCGTGGCATATGCCCACGACCTCGGCTGCACGCACCGCGACATCAAGGTGCGCGCCCTGCGCCCCCTCGATCCTGGAGGGGGATCTGGAAAGCGGATCTGACAAGGGGATCTGGAAAGGCCTGGGATCCCTTTGGGGCACCCGTTGTTCCCTTGACCGCAAAGCTTTGCGCAACGAGCCGCCGCTGAAGCCGCCCTTCCCCTCGCACGCGCGCAGCTGGACAACCTGCTGCTGGCCGATGACTCGGGGTCGGCCGACTCGCTGCGGCTCATCGACTGGGGCCTCAGCACCTTTGTGCGCCCGGGCGCCAAGCTCAAGGGGCTCTGCGGCACCAGCTTTTACATCGCACCGGTGGGGGCGGCGCGCCGCGGCCGCCGCTTTCGAAAGGACGTAGCCCCCGCGGTTCCCTCATCACTGGCCGGCCTGCGCGCGCTGCCCGCCTCGCCAACCGCCGCCCCGCCCCGGCCCCACGGCCCGCCCCGCAGGAGGTCGTGAGCGGCGCTTACGACGAGCGCGCAGACGTCTGGTCCGTCGGCGTGGTGGCCTACGTGCTGCTGTCCGGCGCGCCGCCCTTCAGCGGCGGCCGCACGAAGGCCATCCTCCGGCGCATCGTGGACGACGGCGTGCCGGACATGGGGCGCGACCCGTGGCCCTCCGTTTCGGACGCGGCCAAGGACGCGGTGCGGCAGATGATGACGTACCAGGCCAAGCGGCGGCCGACCGCGGCGGAGATGCTCTCGCACGAGTGGCTGCGCGACGACGGCGGCGGCGGCGCGCCGTTTTCACCCGATGCAGCTGCTGCGGCGGCGGCGGCGGCGGCGGCCGAGGGTGCGGAGCCAGAGGTGCTCCGCCGGATGCGCAGCTTCTCCGCGATGGACTGGCTGCCCCGCCATGCAGCGCTCGTGCTCGCCGGCTGCCTGCCGCACGACGAGACGCGGGGGCTGCACGAGCTGTTTGGCGGCATGGACTGCGCGGGCAGCGGCAGCATCGGCGCGGAGGAGCTGCGCGCCGCGCTCGGGCTGCGGGGGGCAAAGCTCGCGGCGGCGGAAGCCGAGGAGCTCGTGGCCGCCGCCGACGCCGACGGCGACGGCCGGCTGAGCGCTGAGGAGTTTGTGGCGGCGACGCTGCCCCTTGGGCTTCTGGAGTCCGAGTCCCGGCTGGCGTTCGATGTGGGTTGGGGGCGCGCGGCGGCGCGCGCTTGTGGGCACCCCCAAACGGGGTTTGAGGCTTGCCTGGGCACCGAGGAGGCCTGAAGGGCGATGCGCACCCCATGGTGGCCCTTTGCGCTGGTCTTGGCTAGGCATGGTTCGAAGAGTATCTAAAGCTCACCCAAACCCCGCCTGCCACCACCGCCAACCCAACGCAGCACCTGGACCAGGACGCCGACGGCTGCATCTCCCCCAACGACCTCCGCCGCGCGCTGCCGTCGGCGGCGTCACTCGGTGACCGCCTCCTCAGCGAGGTGATCTCCCCGGCGAGGTCCGACGGCAGCCGGGGGCCGCTGGATTTCGTGTGCTTCCGCGGCCTGCTGCGCGCCCCGTCGCGCGGCGGCGGGCTGATGCGCTTCGGCAGCGACGACGGCGGGGCCACGACGCCGCTGAGCAGCGACAGCGGCGGCGCGGGCGGCGGCGCGGCGCGCGGCGGGGGCTGCTGCTCGAGCTCCGACGCGCTCAGCGACGGGCTGCCGAATTGAGCGGCGGCGCGCGCGCCAGCACGCGCGGCACCCGCTTCTGATGCCTTTCGTTTGAATGGGGCTGGAGAAATTTTGCTCTTCGCTTCAGCATCCATTTCCTTTCCCTGGTTTTTGAAGAAGCCGGGCCGCACGCAACGCGCCCCGGGTGTTGCGGCCTGCCAGCGTGGCAGGCGCACAGCCCTGATTTTCACCCACTCCATCTGTGCACACCCTCCAAGTGGCCCCATTTTCATATGCCCCTTGCCCGCCGCTCCCCCAGCTCCTCGCCCTCTCCCCAGTCATGCACAGCCAATGCACGGCACCCATGCTTCGCCCATTCCGGCGCCGCCGACTCCCTTACCCGGTGCGCCCAAGGCTGCCAGCCATCCGCCTTAGCGGCCGCGCCGCGGTGCCCCCTCTCTGATTCCCGGCGCTCCAAGCTTGCATGTGACTGCGTGCAGGGCGCCGTGGCCCCCTGAAACCCCCTGATTATGTGTGTACCGTCTCCTGCGTGCCTTGCCCCGTACCCACTCCAGCCCTGCCCTGTGTCTTAACCTGTGCCGGTGCCCAACAGCGAACTAGCCAGCAAGCGGAGAGGGCAGAGCCACCCAGCAACTGTAAAGACCAAGCTGCATCAGTAAACGCTGCTTACAGTTGGAATGGGGTGTTCAGCATTCCCTTGGCAGGCAAACTCAAGCTGTGCGCGAGCGCAACGCCAGGCGAGGCAGCCGCCTCGGGCGGCGAGCATGCGCGTGGCCCCAGCGCGGCTGCACCCGTTCAGGGCCGCTCCGCATCGGGCGCCCACCAATCCACCAACACCTCCTCAACCGCCGCCCCCCCGAGGCACGCGGGCCCCAGCCCCCCCGCCCCCGCCGGCAGCGCGACGTGCAGCAGCAGCAGCCGCTTGCGCACGCTGCGCGCGAGGCGCTGCAGTCCGGAAACGTCAACCCAATCCAGCCGCCAGCCGCCCAGCGCGCGCGGCGGCGCGGGCTGCGAGAGCCGCAGCCGGCGCGCGGCGGCGGCGCCGCTGCCAGCCCGACCGTCCCCGCCGCCGGATGCTCCGCCGGGGCCGCTGGCGGCGGCGCCGCCGCCGGGCCCGGCGGCCGCCTCGCCCTCGCCCTCGGCCTCAATCGTCAGCGGCACGACCAGCGCGCAAAACAGCGAGTGCGCCGCCGCGGGGTGGGCCGCGTAAACGGTGTAGTGGCAGCCGTAGGCGCGCCCGGGGCGGGGGAGCCAGCCCTTGGAGCGGAGGTGGTGGTACGCCGCGCAGCGCGCCGGGAAGTCCAGGGCCGCGTCTTCGGCCAGCGCGGCCGCCTCCGCCGCCGCCCCGCCCGGCGCGGCTGCTGCGGCGGCCGCGCCGCCGGCGGGCGCGGCTTCGGGCGCGCCGGCGGCGTGCTCCTCCCCGAGCAGCGAAACGTCGCGGGCCGCCGCCGCCGCGCGCGCGGCGCAGCACCAGCGCCACAGCGCGGATTCGTCGAGCTCCGACGGCGCGGCCGCGGCCGGGGGGCCGGCGTCCGCTGCTGCTGCCCCGGGTGGGGGTGCCTCGGACGCGGCAACTCTGGGCGCGTCGAGGCCGCCGCTGCCTTGCTGGCCCGAGGGGAGAAAGGCCCTGAGGCAGCCCAGCACATGGGCCAGGAAAAATGCCTCCTCTGGATCGAGCCGCACCGCCGTCAGCGGCGGCCGGCTGTCGGTTGAGGGCGCGTCGTCGTCCTCGTCGCTGCTGCCGCTGCTGCTGCCGGTGTCGCTGCCGCTGCCGCTGCCGCTGCCCCTCGCGCTGCCGGCGATGCTGCCGTTGCCGCCGCTGGCGCCATGAGGCCGCGCCTGCTGCTGGCCAGTATCCTGCTGGCCAGTATCCTGCTGCTCCGTTCGCTGCTGTCCCGTCTGCTGCCGCCGCCGCTGCCGCTGCGTTTGCACCTGCAGCTGCTGCCGCTCCCGCCACGCGAGCACGCGCGCACGTTGACGCCGCGCCTGCTCTTCTGCAAAAGCCACCAAATGGGGCGGGGCGGCGCTCTCGCCGACCGTGGCCGCGACCGCCGCCGCCGTAGCCGCATTCGCCGCGGCCGCCTCGGCCGCGGCAGCCGCCTCGGCCGCCGCAGCCGCCTCGGCCGCGCCCTCATCTCCCGCAGCGCCGCGGCGGCGGGCGCGCCGGCCGCCGGCGTCCCCAACGCAGCACGCGTCGAGGAGCCAAGCCACCGGCGGCGGCGCGGCCAGCAGCACCACGGCCCCCTCATCTGACGCCAGACCCAGCAGCCTCAGCTGGGAGAGGGCCTGCAGCATTTCTGGCGGCGAGAGGGCCCCCTCCTGCGCCGCGGGGCCGCGCTTGCAGAGGGCCATTACGGGGCCGTCACCGCCGGCGGTGCTGGGCAAACTGCAAAGGCGGGGTGAGGGTTTGGGGTGGTGGGGGTCGTCTTTCTCTGCCTTAGGAGGGGCTGGGATTCGACGGCTGCTTGAACATTTAGGTCTGACTAGCCGCACCCCCACGCAGCCGCGGCGCGCGCTGGCGCTGTGGGCTGGGCTGCGCTGCGCTGCGCTGCGCTGCGCTGCGCTGCGCTGCGCTGCGGGCTGCGCTGCGCTGCGGGCTGCGCTGCACCGCGTGCGCACCTCCCTCCCGAAGCACTGGGTCAGCGCCTGGTACTCGCCCTCGCAGCTGCCCTTGACAACCTCCGGCAGCCGGGCGCTCACGCACGCCGCGTAAGCGCGCGCCTGAGGGGGGAGCAGGCGCGGCGGCGGCGGTTTTGGGGCTAGAGGCCAGCGCAACGGCGGCGGCGGCCGCACGCTGGCAGCGGCGAGCGGAGAGCAGAGGCATGCACCCTGCGGCAGATGCGCGCTTCAGAAGCGAAGCACGCTCGCGCACCTGCTGCGAACAGGCCTTGAGGCTGGCCGCGAACGCGGCCATGTAGCGCTCTGAAGTGGTCGCCCCCCCGCCGCTGCCGCTGGCGCCGCCGCCCGCACGCGGGGCCATGCGGCGCGCGGGCGGGGCCAAACCGGCACCAAGAGACAGGCGATTGGCCTATCCGATTGCGGTGGCGGCTGACGAATGCGCTGAATGAGCCCGCGGGGAGGCTGTCAACGAGGTCGCGCCTGCTGATCTGGAGCAGCCCCGGAAAAAGAAGGAGGAACAGGTATGTGCTGGCGTGAATGGGGGCCTTCTGCTTCAAGCGGGGGCTTGCAGGTATGGCGGCAACGCCGGCGCCAGCCCCTTTGTCGTCAACGCGCGCCGCTCGCGGCTCGCTGTCCGCTGCACCGCCGGATCCACAGGCTGCCAATCCGGGCCGACGAGCTCTCTGCTTACTGTCCTTCAACTGGTATTGCGGGCACCAACGGTACGGCATCGGCAGTACAGGATCGGAGCGAGGTGGTCGGGTGGGGGCCAAGCAGGCGGGGCGCGGGCGCGGGCGCGCATGGTGACGCGCGGGCCTCTGCGCCCAGCCTGGCCGGCGGCGGCGCGATGCGTGCGCACGGTCGGCGCAGCAGGTACAAGGAGGCAGACACCAAAGGGGCGACATGGAGAGCAGGGGCGGGCGGCTGTGGGCTGAGGCCTCTACTCAACCGCAAATGCTGGGGTTGGGATCCCGCTGCTTCGAAATGGGATGCAGCGCCGGCGCGGCGCATGCAATTGGACGTATCAGGGCTGGACGGGGCCGCCACCGGACGCAGGTCCGGCGGCGCGCCCCAGGCCGCCGGGGGCGGCGCAGCAATGCCCAACCGCTGCGCCGCCCACGCGTTGTGGCGTGCATGTGCGTTGTTGTGCTGTGCGTGGGATGGGGAGTTTTTCGCTCTTGGCTCTCTCACTGTGTCGCGACTCTTCTTCGTATGCTGCCCTCGCCCGCCGCCGCACGCGCGCACGCGCGTCGAGGCGCACGTGCGCGCGGCCGGCGGCGGCGCACGCGCCGTAGCATCGCTGCCGCGGCGGCGCGCCGAGCGGGCGCGCCGAAGGGCGCGCCCAAGCGCACTGGGCCATGCGCAAACAAAAAAAAGTCGGGAAAGGAAGGCGCCGCGCCGCGGCCTCCTGCGATACCCAACCGCAGGCGGCACGCAGAAACGGTACAAAGTCGGCGGCGGGGCTGAGACGGGGAGACAGCAGCGCGCAAGTGCGCGCGGGCGCCGGGTTGATGTGGGCGCGAATCAAAGCGTCGGTTGAGGTGGCGATTTGGCAGCTTGGGCGACTCAAAAAGACCTGAAACTAGGGAGCGGCGTGCGGCGCGCGTTTCGGCGCCGCACCGCCGGCCCAACGGCAGCGGGAGGGCGCAATGCTGGGGGTGGGAGAAGGTTCGGCCCCCGCAAGGCGGCGTGCAGCAAATTGTGCGGGCACGCGACAGCGGCGGCGGCGGCAGGCACCCAGAGCGGGCGCCAACAACCCCATTTGCAAGGTGTGGAAGTAGAAACGGCACACGCAAGACACAGACCGGGCTGCCCGCGCCGAGACGCGGCCGCTCGCCCGGGCTGGCGAGTCGGTCCGAATCCGCGCCAGGCGGCAGCTGCGGCGGCGGCGCCAGGCAGCAGGGGCAGCGGCGCCAGGCAGCAGCGGCTGGGTGGCCAGCAACGGCAGCGGCCGCCGGCAACGGCAGCGGCCGCGCGCCCAAGGCGCCTCAACGCGCAAAGGGCACTGTGCTCTTCTGCATGTGCAGGTCCCTCACGCCAAACGTGGGCGCCAGGATCTCAAACAGGCCGCCCGGGTTCTCGGTGTGAACCCAGTGCCCCGCCTCCAGGGCGTGCACCCGGTGCCCCAGCCCCGCGATGCGCCCCTCCGCGCCGCCGACGTCCCAGCGAAAGGTGCTGCGCGTGGCGCGCACAAAGTCGACCCGCAGCCCCTGCGGCGGCGCCTCCAGCAGGTCCCACAGGCAGGTCGACTCGTAACTCCGGTACAGGTCGGCGATGCCGTCGAGGTCGAACGACCACGTCAGCGCGCCGCCGCCGGCCTCGTGGGGCCGCAGGTTGGTCGTCATCCACCGCGACACCGGAAGGCTGAAGCCGCGCGCCGCGAGCGCGTCTATGAGCGCCGCGCGGCTGGCGATGGGCGTGGGGAGCGACTGCAGCGCGGCGATGAGGTTGGCGGGGTGGTCGGCGGTGCCGTCGACGCCGCCGCCGGCGCGCACCTCGCCGGGCAGCGTGTCGAGCACCCAGACCTGTTTTTTGTTTTCGGGGTTTGGGGGGAGGGGGGAGTTTGGGGGGCCGGTCGGCGTCTGCTGGGTGGGCGGCCAGCATACGCCCGAGACGGCAGAGCGGCGGCTGCGGCGGCGGCGGCGCGCTCCCTCGAGACGCACGGACGAGCGGAAAGCAGGCCAGGCGCCCACCTGCACGGGCCGCGGCAGCGAGGACACGCCAAACTGCCTGGCCATCGACATGACCACCTTGCCGCCGAAGGAGTGGCCGATGAGCATCTGCGGGAACATGCGGCGCTCGCGCAGCAGCTCGAGGACGTCGCGCGCGGCGGCGTCGACGGTGTGGGGCCCGGCCGCGCCGGGGCCGCCCGCGGCGGCGGCGGACTCGCCGTGGCAGCGGAGGTCGACCAGCAGCACCTGCCAGCTGGGGAAGCCCTGGGGGCGGGGGCAGGGGTTTGGGGGTGTTGGCCGAGGGTTGGGAGGGTGTTTGGGTGCGTGGAGGGGGGGCGAGGAGCGGGGGGCGGCGCGCAGGCGCTGGTGCGGTGGAGCCCGGTCCACCGCGCAACTGCAGGGCAGCAGCGTTTAAAACGGGCCGCGCGTGGGCCCAGGGGTCGAGGTCCGTGCTCTGGAGCGCCGCGGCGCACCTCGACGATCATGTGCGCAAAGCTCTGCAGGTTGCGGCGCGACCCCAGTATGCCGTGCACCAGCACCGCGGTGGGGATGTTGCGGTCGCGCACACTGCTGAAGCGCGCCAGGTTGCCCTGCACCAGCTCGCAGGACTGGGGGAGGGGGCCGAGGGGGCGCGGCGGCGGGCGCGGCGGTCAAACCCGGGTCAAAATCGGGTCAGCCGGGGCGACGGTGCGCCGGCCGGGCGCGGCGCGGGCGGGCGGCTGCGGCGAGCGCAGCCGCTGATAGCGGCCGCTGGCATGGACGCACGGGCCGCCGAGCGCTGCTGCATCGCCGGGGGTGCTCACCAGGGGCGCGGGCGGCGCGGCGGCGTCGAGCGCGACGGCGGCGCCCGCCGTGGCATACTGCAGCGCGGGAGCGCCGGCCTGGCAGGTGACACGAGCCTGGAAGTTTGTGAGGAGTTGTGTGGCGCGCGTCAGCGGTCGCGGGCAACGGGATGCGGGGGGCGTGCCGGCCAGCGCAGCGCGGCAGCGCCTCGAGCGCGCCGCGCCGCCGCTCTCCTCTGTCCCGCTGCCCGGGCGGACCAGCCCCAGCCCGCGCTGGGCCCGAAATGAGTTATGGCGACCCTCACCGAAGTCCTGGGCCTGCGCGGCTGCACCAGACGGGGCTGCGGCAAGTGCCCTGCAAGGCTCAAGCCCCGCGCACCGATCATGGTTGAGCTTTGCACTTTGGGATTTGGAACTCGCGTGCTGAGTCGATCGAATCGATTGTCGCGGGCTGAGGCCAAGCGGGCAGCGCTGTCCAGTCGCTGCTGGCCCTGGTGCTTCCTCTCAGAGCCGCCGCGGCCAACCAGCAACGGCCGACCATTGGGAGCGGTGCGGGCATCTGTTGGGCTGGCGATTCCAAATAGCGAAGCACGAGGGCTTCATGCGCCCGCCGTTGACCCCGCTCTGACCGAAGCTGCCTGGGTCCCGCCGCGCGCAGGGGGCTTTCGGCCCCCATTCGCGCAGCAGCACGCGCGCTGCATGCCGGCCAGCCTGCGGGCGCGCGGGCGCGCGGGCGCGCGGGCGCGCGGGCGCGCGGCATGCCGAACCCGGTGGCGGCGTCTGGCGGAGCGCCGACTGCGCCCTCTGGCCGTCTGATCACCCTTCGCTGCAGTTCTTCTCACATGCTTTACACCTGCTGCATAAAGAGGCGCTGCTTGACTGGCAGCGGGTACTCCGCTGCCGGGGGAGTGGGCCTTGAAGGCCGCCCGGCACCGACCAGGGTTTATGGCCGGGTCGCTGGGCATGCAACGCAAAAAAGCGCTGCATCGCGAGCTCCGCGCGCCGTTTCGCAACGGCAAAGACCTGGGCAGGCCAGGAGCTTCTGCGAGGGCTGTTCAATAGCCCCGCCCGGTTAATGCAGAAAAAGAAGCGAGCAAAGCAATTTTGCAACTGCTGGCCGCATGGTAGATGGTAAGTGGAGGCTACCGCCGCCGCCGCCGATGCGGAGTCGGCGCCGCCTGCGGCGGCGCCGCAGGAGGAGGCGGGGGGTGGTGGGGTGGAGCCGCGGGGGGCGGCGGGTGGGGCGGCGCCGCAGGAGGAGGCGGGGGGTGGTGGGGCGGCGCCGCGGGGGGCGGCGGGTGGTGCGGCTGGATGTGATGCGGGTGCTGGTGGTGCGGCGCCGCGGGGGGCGGCGGGTGGTGCGGGGGATGTCGTTGAAACACCTCTGGCAGTTCCTGCCCGAGGTAATCGCACAATGCCATTGCGCAGATGCATCGCGCAGCATTCTTGTCTCTGTCTATCGGGCGCCGCGCGCCGTTGGGCGCGCGGCAGCCCTTGTGTGGGCAGGTCTTTAGGTCGTAAGAGCCCTTGAGCACAGGCCCGGCCTCGGTGTGAGTGCGAACACTAAAATCGGCCAATTGGAGCCGCCAGCAACCAAGGCGTGAATGCACCTGGCTGGATCTAAACTCGTTGCGGCGGTGCCAGCCTACAATGCTGCCCACCGGGCCCGGGCCAACGCCGCGCTCAGTGTACATGGCATTCACCTTGACAGCCATCTCCTTGGAGGGGAAAACCCATTTGCGCGAAATGCGAGAGCCGCGCCCGAGGGAGGCGGCTCCAAATGCAACAAAGGCGCGCCACGGGCGGGGCGGCGGCTGGCCGCCGGGCAGCGTGAGCCACCGCAGCCAGGTGCCGCCCCACTTGCCCGTTATGGCAGTGCTGTTCCACATCACAACCTG
>BDRX01000226.1:1742-21442 GCA_003203535.1 Raphidocelis subcapitata | reverse complement strand
CCCCCCGGTGGGAATAAAAGCGAGCTGCGCCGCTGGCTCAGCCCGCGCGTTTTCGTCGAGTCCACCGCGGGCTTCCGCGACGCGACGGGCCAGGTGGCGGCGGCGCGCAAGGCGGAGCAGTGCCTGCGCCGCGCCGACCCTGCTGACCGCGCGCGCGCGATTCACAACATCACCACCGGCCGCACGGCCTCCCTCGCCGCATTCGCACTGCACTGCCGGCGCAAGCTGGCGGGGTTTGACGCCGGCCGCCGGCTTTACGGCAGCAAGGGCGCGCGCCATGCGCGGCTGCGCAAACACATCCTGCGCAACCGCCATTTCCACCGGCTGGTGCAGATGCTTGCCTGGGGCGCAACCAGCGTCACGGGCAGGTGGTGGGACCCCACGCGCCGCCGCCGCCGCGCTGTTCGCAAAAAACCGGCCGTCTCCATCATAGGCTGGGGCGCCGCCTCGGTGGGCGCCGGCGGCCCCATCAGCCGCAAGGGCCTGGGCCCCTCGCGTGATTTTGAGCGGTTTGTGCGCTCGCACTACCCCACTGTGTTGTTTGCCAAGGTTGACGAGTACTGCACCAGCAAGGTTTGCACGGCCTGCTGGAAGAAAACACATGTCAACTTCACCGCCGGCGGACGCCCGACCCACAAGCTGCAGGTCTGCCCAGACCATGCGCCCCCGCTTGTTGTGGACCGGGACGTGTCGGCTAGCTACGCGATCATGACCGCGCTGCTGAGCCACCTCTTCGTGGGCGGCGCGCCTGAATGGCAGCGCCGCCGCCGGCGCGCGGGCCCTCCAGCATGATCGTGCGGCCAGCCACCGCCCTATCTTTGCTGTCGCACCCTTCACCTGCATAAAACTGCAGGGGTGGCCTCGAGCCACAACCAGGATGAGTGATGGCAGCCTGCCGCCCACCCCTGCCGCTTGGTCCGGCAGAGCGGCGCTGCCAGCTCAGATAGTTGTCCGTGGTTGCCCCTAGAGTGCCCAATCGTGCGCGCGCCCGCGGCCGCGGCCCGCGCCGCCCGCGCCGACGGGCCTGTAAAATCGGCGCCGACGCGACCGCGGGCGGGGCGCGGGGCGCGGCGCGCCGGGCAGCGCGCGGGGGCCGCCGAAAGCGGCGGCCGCCGCCCCCGCCGGCGGCTGGGGCCCCGGCCGGGGACGCCCGCCCGTTCGGGGGACCGCGCGCGTTTTTGTGAGGCCGTTTGGGGGCCGCGCGGGGCCGGAGGCCGCGCGGGGGACGCGGGGTGCCGGAAATTGACCCGCGCGTGGCCGCTCGAAAGGCCCTCCCGCGCCCCGCGGCCGGCCGCATCGGGATCGACTTTCAAACGATTGCCCAGCGCGACCGGCGCGCCTGGCCGCGCGGCCCTGGGGGAGCGGTGGGCGCGCGCCGAAGCCACGTCAGCCCGCCGGCGGCGGCTGTTGGCCACGGGCCCCCCTGCTGCCGCCCCTGGGTGCGCGCAGCGCGCAGCTGTGCAGTGCTACAGCACGGCAGCAAGGGCTGGCTGCCGTATCACCTGAGCACTGCCTTTATCCTAAAAAACCTGCTGCCGAGCGCGCGCCGTTGCCGCCACGGGCCCCAACCCCCCGCGCACGCTCGCCCACGCCGCCGCCCTGGGTGCGCGCAGCGTGCAGCACCGCAACGCACAGCACGGCAGCAAAGGCTGGCTGCCGTATCACCTGAGTACTGCCCGCATCCTAAAAACACCGGCGCCTGCTGCCGCGCGCGCGCCGCCGTTGCCGTTGCCGTTGCCGCCGCTGCGCCCCCCACATGCGCCCCCGCCCACGCTCGCCCCCGCGCCGCCCTGGGTGTGCGTGCACTGCAGCCCGCAGTGCGCCGAACCTTGCACACCTTGCAGCAACGTCAGTAACAGCAGGGGCGCAGCAAGCCCCTGCCGGTGACGGGTCTGTGTTGGGAGGCCCCTGCCAACTTTGGTTTTGCATTCCCGTTTGCATTCATCATCGGCATGCATTGATAAATACCCGCCGGGCATTTCTACCATTGGGCTGCTTGGTGGACGCGATGTTGGAGGGGGGCCAATGGATGAAGCCTTGGGGATAGTGCAGGCGCGCCCGGCGCGGCGAACCAGCACGCGCCGGCTTGGCACCGCGCCAATTGATCAGAGGGGGTGGTTCACAAGCGCATGTGGCCGCGGCACTGCCAACTACATGCATCACGTGTCAAAGCCGGCGTTGCTAGTGTCTGTTCAGGGTTCGGCTGTAAAAGCCGCGCGTCAGCAGCTTGCGCGGCGGCAGCTGCTCGAGCCAGCTGCCCAGCCATTGAGAAAAAGGGGGGGGCGCGCTCAGGGCGCGCCCTTGGTGATGATGGCGCCGTAGGCAACAGGCGGAACCCAACCGGGGACGATTTCCTCGACCATGCAGTAGGGGTCTGCCACCGCGTTTGCCGGGGGCTGGGCAGAGCGCCGCGGTGGGCCGTCTCTCGCAGCATTGGGTCCCATTGGGGGTCTTTTTCAGCAGCAGCTGGCGGAGCGGCTACTGTACCAAGGTCTTCTCCCAGCCCTTCAATTTACAGATGATTACGGTTGTACCAGGGCCTGAGTTGTGTTTGGGCCCGTGGTTGACTGTGCTTGTGTTTGTGTGCCTGTGGTTGCGTGCACGCACTCGTGATTCAAGGGGGCCGGGGGTCCCGGGTTGCAGTTGGCGTTGGCATGCGTTGATAACTCCTGCCGGGCGTTTTGCCCATTGGGCTGTTCGTTAACGTGATGTTTGAAGTAAGGCCAGGCAATGGATGAAGCCTTGGGGGCGCTGCAAGCGCGGGCCACAAAGAAACAACACGTGTCGCCTTGACATTGCGCCACTAATCGCAAGGCTGTGCCTTGTTGAATCAACATGGGCTGTTAGTTTGCAGGTGGCTGTGGCTGGGCGCGCCCAAAAGGATGCAAAATGCGTACTTGTCAAAGCCGGTGTTGTTGGTGTCTGTTCAGGGGTCGGCCAAAAAAGCCGTGCCTCAGCAGCTTGCGCGGCGGCAGCTGCTCGAGCCGGGCGGCGGGTGGGAAGGGCGCGCTTAGGGGGCGCCCTTGGTGATGATGGCGCCGTACGCAACGGGCGGCACCCAACCGGGGATGATTTCCTCGACGTTGCAGTTGGGGTCCACCACCAAGGCGGCCTGTTGTTTGGGATAAAGGCAAGATTAGTGCATGGCAGGAAGGGAGAGGGCCACTAGGCAGAAGCCGGACGAAAGCCACGGCCAGCAGGCGGCAGGCGGCGCTGACAAACAGCAGCAAACAAACGAAGGACAGCGGGCGGCGGCAGCCTTGGAGCTGCGGCGCCGTGCCAGCTGACCGAGCGAGGCACGTGGGCCGCACACCAGGCCTGCCGGCCTGCACCCACCAAATTGTAGGACTCGGATTCGACGACGGGGGCAGACGCCTTGATCTTCAACACCTGGTGAGGGCGATGGGGTTTGGCAGCAATCAAGGGGCGCGTGCGTGCATATCAACTTTGTGTATGCGGCCTTGCTGAGCGTGCGCTTCCCCTCAAAGCTTGTGCGCGCGGGCCCCAACCCAACCCCGGCCCACGGCTGTCCTGGGGGCTGCACACGCATCCCGCCGCCGCCCGCCGCGCACCTTGCCGGGCTTGGCGACGAGGCCGAGGCCCGCGGAGGTGACGGTGTTGTCCCTGCGGTAGTCGCAGTGGCTGCCGACGTCGGGCATCACCACGAAGCCGTCTTTGGTGTACCCGGGGTTGAGGTAGGCGCGCACCGATTCGAGCGTGCCCTGCCTGGCGCCGATGTTTTTGACGCTCACGCCGTATTTGAACGGCTTGCCCACCGTGACGACGGCGGGCACGGGCTTGATCGAGGCAAGGCTGCCCTTGATGCCCTGCACCGCGAAGACCGGGCCGCTCTTGTTGGCCACCAGGAACTTGAGCTCCAGGGGGGGGAGCTCGCTATCGAGGGACAGCTTCATGACCTGCACGCCCGCGCCGTCAGCCTGGAAGCTGATCTTGCGCTTTGAGAGGGCGAAGAACTTGCCGGGCTTGATGATGCCGGTTCCCGAACCGTAGCCCTGCGGCTGCGTGGTGGGGTTCTCCAGCCCAAAGCCCGCGTTAGCGTCGGCGGTGCCCACGTTTTTGAGGATGACGCCCGTGACGGTGAAGCTCTGGCCGACGACGGTGACCTCGGGCGTGGTGGGCAGCTTGCTGCTGGGGCCCAGGGTGTAGGGGTCGAGGTTCTGGAACTCGAGGATGGGCGCGGGGGTGGTGGTTACCTCGTAGGCCTGCATGCCCTGCAGCTCAGCGGCCGGCTGGCCGGTCAGGCACTGCGCAGCAGCGGGGGCGGGTGGGAGGGGGTAGGGCAGGTGGGCGGAGTGAGCGGGCCGCGCGGGGCAAACACCAAGGGGATGGGGCCAGGGTGCTGGGGCACTCAAACAAGCATTGCTGGGTCTTGCATGGGGCGGGAAACCACAATGGCAGGTGTGGGGCGGGCAGAGTGCCACGGCTGCAGCGGCGCGAGCGCACCTGGGAGTCCACAAAGAAGCGCGCGCTCTTTCGCGCCCGTGGCGGAGGGCGCAACCAGCGGGGCAGTGATGACCTGTGGTTTGGGGGGTTTGAAATGCGGTTTGTACGGCGCTGCCCTTGGCATGCGCGTACGCGACTGCGGGTGTTTCCCTCGGGTGACTGGCTGCCATTATTGCTCAGATTCGAGAGACGAGGCGCCCCACCTTGGTTGCAAATAAAGGGAGCCAGCGCCGGCAGCTTGATGGCCTTGCCTTCGCCCGCCGTGCCGCACTCCTTGGCCTCAGGGCTGTCCGCCCACACCGCGATGGTGGTCGCGACAGAGGGCTTCAGCCCTGGTTTTGGGTGCAGCACAGGGCGGGAGTGCAAGGTTGGCGCGGGAAGGTTGGTAGCAGTGAGCGCGTTGCTTGAAGGGGGGTGGCAGGCGTTGTGCGAGCGTCGGTGTCACTCTGCCAGCAACTGGCAACTTCTGCTGCGATGCCAGCACACACACAAGCCCCACCGCTCAGCTTGGCCCTCCCTGCTTGCCCAAAAGCAAGGCCTCCTCCACCCCCACCCGCGTTGTAGATCCAAAGCTTGGCGGTCACTTTAGCTCCAGGGGCGGGGTTCTTGGGGTAGAAGTCAATCACCTTGAAGCCCAGGGAGGGCGCGGGGCCAGCGGCGGCGGCCTGGATGATGCGCGCCTCAACATCCTGGGGCAGGTCGGCGGCGACACCTGCGGCAAGGAGAGCGAGGGAGGCAAAAGGGGCTCAGCTGCGGCGTCACCCGCCAGCTGTCAGTGCGCGCCGTCAACCGCACGCCACCCCACCCGCGCGCCCCTCCCCCCGGCCTCCCCCCTTCCCCACGCTCCGCCGCGCGCCCGGGCGACGCGCGCGCATTCAGTGGAACACACCGCCGGTGGCCAGCCCCAGGCTCACCAGCGAGCAGAACGAGGAGGCCGGCGGCCGCCAGGAGGGCGGCGGGGCGCGGGGGCGGCATTGCTGCACCGGGATGGCTGGACGAATAGAAAGAGTGCGAAAATGAATCGAAAATGCAACGGCGAGAGCTGGGTTCCAGGGCTTCCGGAGGCTGAACGGGAAGCGGGGTGAGGAGAAGGCCGACGATCAATGGCAGGATCGCGCGCCCATTCGGATGACTCGCTCGAGCGCGCCGGCCGCGAAATAATCAACGTAAGTACTTCTCCCCTCCACGCCTGCACGACCGACTGGTGGCAGCCGGGACCTCGACACGCCGGGCCCGTCGCCGGACGCAGCAGCGTGCCCCCGGTGACGTCTTTGAGGACAGTCCGCATTGGCGCACCTGCTGGCTGCGCACTGGAGGCCTAGTGGGGTGATGGAGGCAAGTCACACAGCCCGATTGGAGGCGCGCACCTGGCGGCATGCAACCTGCAAAACAGCCGCAGCCGCACAACAGCAGCAGTCCGTCATTCTGGACGCCGCGGGCCCCGAAGTCAATCCTCCCCCTGGCATATGAACTGCTCAGATCCGGCGGGCACGCACAGCGCCTGCAACCCCCGCTGCCAACGGGGCTTGCACCGCGGGCAAGCTGTGCGCGTGTGCGGCGCCCGGTGCCGCGGTGCGCACACAGCAACTCAGCAAGCCGCGTTTGCCGGGGGCTGGGCAGAGCGCCGCCGCGGCCGTCTATCGCAGCATTGGGTGCCATTGGGGGCCTTTTCGGGCGGGGCGGCCGTGCAGGACCGGTAGCTCGCTCTCGAGGAGCCGCGGACAGGCGGACTGCCGCTGCCGCCTGCCGGCGTCGCCGACGCTGCGCCGGCTGCCCAAGCCGACTGGCCCTGCTCTGTCGGCGGGAGATGAAACGGACGAAGGCGGGGTTTGGAGGTGGGGGTGCACCTAGCTGCGGAGCCCGCCGCCCGTGGAGCCGAGATCTGGCTGCGTCTCTCGAACTACGGAACCCTCGGACCATATCCGCCAGTTTTGACGGGCCGCCGTGGCCTGGGGAGGCAGCAGCGCGCGGCGGGTTGGGGCGAGTGTGGGCGGTTCTTTATTGTTCCGCGGCGGGTTCGAAGCGGGCCAAGCGCCAAGGGGACGGACGAGCATCACCTCGTCAATTCCAGAAGTTAGCGGAGGTTGGACCGCTGCTCACGTCGGCGGCCCGGCGTGCGCCCCCAGCACACACTTTCAAGCGCGGCCCCCGCGTCCGCCCGTCGCGCGGCACGCACCGAGAGGCCGCTCTACAGGTAGGGTGGCGCTCGGAAAGACCTCCTGGACAGCGGGGCGGCCTTGGGGCGGCGGGGGCGGATTGGGGTGCTCGAACCCGCCACCGGCTCGCGCGGCCAGGGCAGGCGCCGCGGCCCTGCGGGGGGCCTCAACGCAGGTGCTGGGTCATGTGGGACATCGTCGGCCGCCGGCGTTGGCCCTGCCGGGCTGGGGGCTGGCCGCCCGCGGCGCCCCGCCGGCGGCGGCGCTGCGCAACCCCCGAAACGCCCGCCACCCACGCGCGCGCGACGCGCGGCGCGCAGCGCCGCGGCCCCCGCCGCGCGGCAGGCCGACCCCTTCTCGCCCCCCGCCCCTCCCGCAGGCCGCGCAGGCCGCGCAAGGCGGCTCGGGGCGCGCCCCCCCTTCGGCGCGCGGCGCGCGCCGTCCCTGCCGCCCGCCCCCGCAGCGGCGGCGGCGGCGGCCCCAACCGCACCCGCCGTGGACATCCCACCGCCGCCGGGCGCGGGTCCCGCCGTGATGGGCGAGATCAAGGGCGCCTGGCAGCCGGTGGAGGATGAGGCGCTACGCAAGTGCGCCCCGGGCTGTGGGGGGCTGGCCGGGCGGCGGTCTCGCGCCCGGCGGCGGCACGCGTTGCCTCGCACCCCTGGGCCCCGCAATTGAGGCCACCTGGCCCCAGGGCACCGCCGACGCGCGGCGCGCCGCGGCGGTGGCCGCTGCGCCATGGCCGGCCCCAACCTGCCCGCACAACGCCCCCTCCACCCCCTCCCCCACGCGCGCACACCCCAACCCGCCCCCACCCCACCCCCCACGCCCCCCGACCAGGGCCGTGGAGCGCGCCGGCGACAAAAACTGGATGGCGGTGTCTCGCGAGGTCAACATGGCGCTCGGCTACGACCGCGGCGGGCGCACCGCCAAGCAGTGCCGCGGGCGCTACATGCACCACCTAAAGCCGGGGCTGCGGCGCGGGCCGTGGACGTGGGATGAGGAGGAGACGCTGGTGGCGGCGCACATCCACCTCGGCAATTCGTGGTCCAAGATTGCGAGGGAGCTGCCGGGGCGCACGGAGACCGACATCAAAAACCACTGTGGGTCAGGGGGGGGGGCTGCGCTCACGCGCGCGCGCGCGTGTGCCTCGTTGCGCCTGCGCCCGAGCCTGCGCCTCAGCCTGCCACTGTGCGCCCGCCCTGGCGTTTCCGACCTGCCTCGCGGCCCGCCGACCCCGCCCGCCGCGCGCCTGGCTTTTCAAACCGCACCTGCTCTCCCCCCCCCCCCGCACAAAAATACGGCCGCAGGGAACTGCACGCTGCGCAAGAAGATGCCATGGGACGACGCCCACCGCAGCCCGCTGCAGCGCTACCAGCTGGCCCGCGGCCTCTCCATGGGGCGCGCCACCGTCACGCGCGGCCCCAACGGCCCCGCGCCCCCGCCGGACCGCCACGGCGGCGCGCCCATGACGGTGGACGACCTGGCCGCCGCCGCGATGGCCGCGGCGGCGGCGGGGGGCGGGCTTGACCAGGGGCCGGGCGCGGCGGGCTTCCCCTTTGTGCCGCCGTCGTACCCCCACGAGGTGCTGGTCGCGGCGCACGAGGCGGCCACGGAGCTCTACGAGTCGGAGGGCCCCGACCTGGCGCCCGACGTGGCCGCCACGCTGCTGAGCGCGCGCGGCCACCCCTACCAGCTGGCGCTCGCGGCGGCGACGCTGCTGCAGCAGCAGGAGCAGCAGCAGCGCGCGGAGGAGGAGGCCGGCGGCGAGGACGAGGAGATGGGGGAGGGGGAGGAGGGGGAGGGGGCGGAGGGGGATGACTACGGGGAGGCCCCCGACGACGGCGGCGCAAGGGACGGCGACGACCAGGGCAGCCGCGGCGCCGGCGGCGGGCGGCAGCTCTCGGCGGCGGCCGCCGCGGCCGCCGCGCTCGCGGGGCTGGCGTCGAGCGCGCCGCCGGCGCCGCTGCTGGGCGCGCCGGTCGGCTTCGGGGCCGGCGGCGCGGGGATGGTGAGCATGGCGCCGCTCGCCCTGCTGCTCAACACGCCCGACGTGGCCGCGGCGGCGGGGCTGACGCCGCCCGCCGGGGCGGTGCCGCTGGCCCTGCCGCTGTCGCTGCCGCTGGGCTGCTCGGCCGCAGACCCAGCGCGCGTCGCCGCGGTGCCGCTGCTGGCGGCCCTGTCCGTCGACGCGCCCCCGGCCGAGGTGCTGCGCAGCGCGGCCGCGGCGCTCAACGCGCTGGCCGAAAAGGCCGAGGGCGGCGGCGCTGCGGACGACGGCGACGGCCCCGCCCGCCTGGCGCTCGATTTCCTGCGGGAGAGCCTCGGCGTGGCGCCCGGCGCGGCCGACGCCCGCCAGCCGCGCGCGTCCGTCAACAGCCTGCCCCTGGCGCTGCAGTGGCAGACGAGCCTGCCGCGCACCGACGGCGCGGCGGAGACGGCGAGCCGCAAGCGCCGCGCCGCGTCGGAGGCGGCGACGCCCGCGCCCAAGCGCCCCGCGCCCAACGAGGGCGGCGCTGTGGTGCCGGAGCACCCCGCGCTCGTGCTGCCTGCGATGGCCGGCTTTGTGTCCCAGCCGCCCGCGCAGGCCTCCGAGGCGGCCTCACTGCCGCTGCCCGGCGGCCTTCCGCTGCTGCTGCAGCAGCGGCCGCCGCTCGCGGAGGCCGACCAACCCGCCGCTGTGCAAAGCGGCGGCGGCGCAGACGCCGACGCCGCGGCCGCGGCGTCGGGCAAGGCCCTGAGCGGCGCCGAGATCCGCGCCGCGATGGCCGCGGCGCTCGCCGGCGGCGACAGCGACAGCGACTCGGAGGACGAGGGGGAGCGGGAGGGGGGGGACTGCGGGGCGCCCGCGGGCGCGGACGGCCAGGTGAAGAGCGAGGGCGGGGGCGAGGACAGCGGCGCGGCGCAGCCGCAGCTTTCTCAGCCGGGGCAGCAGGAGGAGCAGCGGCTGGAGGAGGCACAACAGCCGCCGCTGCCGAAGCAGCAAGGGGCGCACCGGCCGGCGCCTGTGCTGGCGCCGGGGGATGAGGGCCGGGAGCGCCGGGAGCAGGCGAGGGAGGTGTCGCCGCCCGTCAGGCGGGACGCGCTGGCCGCCGCCGCCCCGGCTGCCATTGCCGTGGGGCCTGTTGAATAGAGCGTGAGCGCGGCACAAGCCGGCTGGCGAGAGCGCCAGCCCTCGCCCCTGAACGATCAGCTTTGTACCCCAGGGGGCATTGCGCGCGGAGCCAGCGCCGTCTTCTGCAGCGCTGCCGGCCGCGAGATAGGCCAGTTCGTTGATTGCAACCGCCGCGCCTTTGTACATACCTGCATTCCCAGTGTAACACGCTGGCGCGATCCCGCTCTAGTGAGAAGCCCGGCAAATCGTCTGGACGTGGGTTGCGCCGGTGCGCATTGCGACTTGGCCGGCTGCATGGACTGTGGCCGGGGCAGCCGCCAGCAGCGGCCGCCCCTCACCGCCGCCCTCGCGCCCGCACGTATGTAAATCGTGAGACTTGATAAGCACGGCCTGACCCATCGCATAGGGCGCAGAGGGCGGGGAAATGCGCGGCCACCACCTCCCGGCCACCACGAACATCGCCTTGACAAGCCTTCCCCATGCCGGGCCGCCACCCAATGCATACTCCGCCAACATTTTGCATCCCTCTGAAACCGCACGCACCGAGATCCAGGCCGCTCATCAGAAGATAGCTCTCGGGGCCGCGGTGCCCGCACGCCCACGGCTGAACGGCCCCAGCACCCCGCTTGACGGATAGGCTTGAGGCCCAGGAAGCATCGTCACCCGCGCCCGAGGCTTGAGGCGGTCGCCGCGCTCGTTCTCACTGCGGCCACCCCGTGGCCTGGCGATTTCCGCGCTCGCGCCCATGGAGCCCCCGCACCTGAGCGGCGTGGTCTCTGAGGCTGCGACGACGTTCGTGGCGCCTGAGCGCGCGGCGACGTGGCCCGGTGAGCGCTGTTGACCAGGCCGATGCGCGGCGCCTGCGGGCGCCGATGCGGCGCGGGAAGGCCGCGCGCGCACGGCGCTGCGGGGGCGTTGTTGAGCGCCAGCCGGCGCGCCCCCCTGCGCCGCCTGGAGAGCGATCGCAGCCCTAAACCCCTCCAAACCCTACCCCGCAACGCAGGCTGGTGCCCCAAGCACGACGCCGCATGGGACGCGCTGGTCGCGAGCGAGCTGGGCGAGGCGACCTGGAACTGCGAGGAGTACGCGGCCGCCGCCGCGCGCGCCGGCAGCCCAACCGCCAGCGCCAGCAGCAGCGACGGGGCCGGCGATGAAGGCGCCGCCGGCGACGCCGCGGGCCGCCAGGGCTCGTGGCTGGCCCGCCTCGGCCGCGCGCCCAGCGGCGTGGTGGGCGGCCTGGTGTCGGCGTCGTCCGTCGCCGGCGCGTCCGCGCTCAAGGGCCTCCGCAGCCTGTCCACGATCATCGCGGCCGCCGAGGACCCCATCAACTGCGGCACGAACGACCTGCTGCCGCGCACGTCGGGGCAGGCGCGCCAGATGCGCCTGGAGCAGGAGAACCGCAAGGCCGCCGAGGCGCTGGCCGCGGTGCACGCCATCCACGGCTACATATGACCGGGCTTACTTGCTTCGCGGCTGCCGGGCGGCGCTCGTTCAGGGCTCCCCGGCGGCGCCCACCCCGCCGCGCCGCGATGCTGCAGCCCGGCGGTTTTATTCTCACCTCGCGCAGAACCCCAGAAGAGCCCGCAATTGCGCTCGCAAGCACTTCCATCTGACGACAGACAGTGAACATCCACCTTATTCCTAGCCGGGCTGTTGACTGACAGACCTTGCACCGTGCTTGCCTTGAGCTCCCTCCCGACCTCCTGCTTTGGCCGCCTATCGCCACCGCAACCCTCCCGGGCAATTTTGATAACCACGCCCCCACCCTTGCACAGTGGCGCGCCTCACGCCCCACGCACGCACACAACGGCGAAAGCCGCCTGAACGCCACCGTTCCCAGCGCGCTGCAGCTCCCTTGGGTGAGCGCGCACCCCCAACCTGTAATTCCCGCTTAAGTGCAGTGAATTCAGACGGCAGTGGGTTCTTCCGCAGTGGGCCGCTCGTGCGGACCATCCGCAGCAGCAGAGCAGACCAATGAGGAGGAGAGGCTCCCGCCAGGCCCAGGCCCAGGCCCAGACCCAGGCAGGCGGCGGCGGCACCCGCCGGGTGGCAGCTTCGGCACGCGGCCCGGCACCCACAAGTAGGCCTCCTTCGTCGCGATACCGCACTCTTGGGGCGAAAGCTAACCGTCCTCGTTGCTCGCTTGCGCCGCAGACGGGCCCTGCGCGCCCAGATCGGGCTGGTGCGGCGCCCAGATTGCCGGTGCTGGCCAAGGGCAGCTTGTCGCCGCGCGCACCCCCCGGCATCGGATAGACAACCCCCTTGCGACCCACCCGCGCCCGCAGCGGCCGGCCAGTAGCCAGGCCTCGGCGGCAGCGCGCAGTCCGGCGCGCGGCGCTCGCCGCTGCCTCCCAGCCCCGCGCCCTGCGCGCCGCTGCTGCTGCTGCCGCAGCGGCCGCCTCCCTGCTGACGCAGCGCCGCCACGGTCCTCGGCAGCATGGGGCGGCTCGTGCAGGTCCTCAAGGTGCGCCCCGCGCGGGGCACTGCCGGCGCGCCGCCACGCCCCGCCCCCCGCCCCGCCTGCGCCGCCGCCCGTGCGCCACCACGCCCCTGCCCCCGCCTCAGCCCCGCCCCCGCCGCGCCCCTCCCTCCCGGCCCGCCCCCGCGCGCCCCAGACCGCGGCGATCGCCGGCACCGCCGCCGCCATCGGCGGCGCGGCGTTTTACAGCACCCTCGACGTGCAGCGGCGGTTTGAGCTCGCCAGCGCCACGGGCCCGCTGGTGCGCCTGCTGGACCCGGAGACCTCCCACCGCGTCGGCATCCTCGCGGCGCGGATGGGGCTGTTCCCGAAAGAGACGCGCCCCGACCCGCCGGCGCTGCGCGTCAACCTCTGGGGGCGCAGCTTCCCAAACCCCATCGGTGAGGGGCACGCGCCCCCGGTCCGCGCCGCTCCGCACGGGCCCATGCGCCGCGCCGCCGCGGCGCATGGAGCGCCCGACGCCACCCTGGCAGCATAGCAAGCCCACCCACCCCCACCGCGTGCATGTCCCACCCCATGCTCCCCCCCCCTAAGGTTTGGCCGCCGGCTTTGACAAGGACGCAGAGGCGATTGAGCCGCTGCTCAACCTGGGCTTTGGCTTCGTAGAAGTCGGTGAGGGGGGAGCTCACGTTTGGGGGATCACCAAAGCTTGAGCCCGGCTGCGTCCGGAGGCCGGCTTTGCGGCGGCGTTGGAGAGGGGGGTTGCACGGCGGCGCGGGCCTGGCACGCGGGTTGCAAGGGTGGCGACGGGTGTGATAGTGCGCAGTGGCAACGCCGCCACAGGAAGCCGCCGCGCCGAAAACCCTCTCGCGCGCGCCGCGCTGCGCCCGCAGGGTCCATCACGCCCAGGCCGCAGCCCGGCAACCCCAAGCCGCGCGTGTTCCGCATCAGCGAGCTCAAGTGGGTGGTTTCGCTTAGGGCGTGCGTCACGCGGGGTTGGTTGTAGTGAAGCAACGCCCCCAAATTCAGCCGCCGCAACAGCCCCGCCTCAGATGCTCACCGCGCTGCACCCAATACCCCCAACCCCCTCAAAAGGGCCACCGTGAACCGCTACGGCTTCAACAGCGAGGGGGCGGACGCCGCAGCGGAGCGGTTGGAGCGCTTCTGGCGGCGCGTCGCGGCCGACCCGACGCGCAAGAAGGGTGCGCAGGCTGGATCAAAAGGGGCAGCGCGCACGCCAGGCTCGTGCCTCGGAAACCACTCCGCTCTCGCCGGGCTGCTCCGGCCACTTGTGTCCCCCTCTCCAACCCAATTTAATGCATGGCACCCCTCCCACCTCCTCCCCCGCCGCTCCCGCCGCCGCCGCCTCACACCTCCCCCCCAAAAAACCCGAAACAGGCCTGCTTGCCATCAACCTGGGCAAGAACAAGGAGACGGAGGACGCGGGGGACGACTACGCGGTGGGGGTGCTCAAGCTCAGCCGCTACGCAGACTTTGTCGTGGTCAACGTGTCGTCGCCAAACACGCCGGGTGCGGGGCGGGGGGGCGGCGGGGGCGCGCGAGGGGGCGGCGGCTGGACGCCGAGCGCCGCGCGTTGCATTGCTGGCCCCACCCACACAACCTGAAATGCGGCCACCCAACCAACCAGTTGACCAAGCAACCCCCCAACACACCCAAACAAACGCCCAGGCCTCCGCGCCCTGCAGGGCCGCAAGCAGCTGCAGAGCCTGCTGACCTTTGTGCGCGACGCGCGCGACGGCCTGGAGTGGGGCCCCGGCGGGCCGCCGCCGCTGCTGGTCAAGATCGCGCCAGATCTGACGGAATCTGACAAGGCGGACATAGCGGCGGTTGTGGCGGCCACGGGGGTGGACGGCGTGGTCATATCAAACACCACAATCGCGCGGCCAGGTGGGCGGGCGGGGGGTGGGGGGGCAGTCGCGGCGTGGCACAGACAGCGTGCGCGCGGCTGCGGGGCTGCGGGGCTTCGCATCAAGCCCCGCACAGGGGGTCACTTCCTCCACAGCCGCTGGCCCGCTGCCGCACCGCACCGCAACACCTCTCCACATCTCAACCCCACCCCCCAGAGTCCATTTCCAAGTACCCGGCCTCCCGCGAGGCCGGCGGCCTCAGCGGCCCCCCCCTGCTGGAGCCCACCACCGCGGTGCTGGCCGATATGTACCGCCTCACCCGCGGCGCCGTACCGCTGGTGGGCTGCGGGGGCGTGGCATCGGGCGAGGATGCGTACCGCAAGATCAGGGCGGGGGCGAGCCTGGTGGAGCTCTACACGGCGATGGCTTACGAAGGTGGGCGGGGCAGAGGGGGGTGGATTGGGGGGTTGGGGGAAGTGTACCAGCGGCCCCGCTCTTGGCCGTGCGCGCTGGCGACCGGCTCAAGGCTTGCACTGGCTGTGCCCGATGACTCGGGGGCGGTTCTGCAATGCGATTGTTCTGGCAGAGCTTGGACTGCTTTTGAGGAGGGGCGGCAGACTCCCCACCGACCGCCGCCAAACAACACGCCCCGCCTCCGCGCCGCCGCCCGGCCCCCCGCCCCCGCAGGCCCTGTGATCGTGCCGCGCATAAAGCAGGAGCTGGCGGCCTGCCTGGAGCGCGATGGGTTTGCGAGCGTGGAGGACGCGGTGGGGGCCGACCACCCAAACATCCCGCGGCCAGGCAAAAAGAAAGGCGCGGGAAAGCGGTGACCGTTCAGCGGCGCTGCAAACGTGTTCAGAAAACGACGCCCCTATGAAGACACTCCCCTTGTAACACTATTGGCTTTCTCTCACGGGCTCGCTTCGAATAGTCTTGACCATTGCGTGTGAAGGGGGCACGCTGAGCGTGCTGCGGCGGCTGGCACAACCGGGGCTGAAAGGCGCGGGGTCGAGGCGCCGGTAACGGCAAGTGGGGCGGGTCGGGCAGTGAGCTGGAGCTTGCCCTCCGCAGGCGGTCCTGCCTTGCGCAAGCAACAAACGCAGCGGCGGCAAGCTTTGCGGTACGGCAGGCGACGCGGCCGCTGCCTGCCAGGCCCGAGCAGCAGGCCCGCCCAGCGGCTGGCGCGCGCGCGCTGCCTGATTCAAGAGGCTGATCAATAGACCCCCGCAGACTGCTGCGCGGTGCCGCTCCTGGTCTCAAATCCGCAACCCCCGCTGCCAACGGTTCGTTCAGGGGGCGAGCGCCATCATGGCGCGCATCCAGGTGGGTTTGTTGCGGGTGTTTTGTGGATGGCTGGCGAGTGTGTGCGTTTGTTTGTGGAGGAGTCAAACTTGAAACCAGCCGCAGCCCGCCTGCGGGAGCCTCTCTGGTGGCCCCAACTCTCTCCAAGCAGCCAACCCCTTGCCCTGCTGCAACCACCCATGCACACGAACCAACCCCAACTGCCCGCAGGCCGCCAAGCGCAAGGCGGGCGAGGCGATGGCGCTGCTGGCGCAGCGCCAGGCGCGCCTCGCGGGAGAGCGGCGGACGGTGGCCCTGCTGGGCCGCATCCTGGCAGGCGGCGGCGCGCCCGGCGCCGTCGCGATGGGCGTGGCGCCGGCTTGGCTGGAGGCCGAGGCCGAGGCGTGGCAGCAGCGCGTGGCGCGGCTGCGGCGCGGAGCGGCCGCGGCGGGCGGTGCAGCGAGGGTTTGCTGCTGACGGCAGCTGTTTCGTTCCGACGACCCGACGACTTGGTTTCGCTTCTCTTGAATCTGACTTTGGTGGACCGCTCTGCCAACCTGGCCCCTGCCTGTGTTTCCCAACAGGCTGCCCTCACCCAACCGGGACGGTGTCTCCGATGACCCCACTGCTCCCGTGGCCTTTGGCTCGCCGACCTTTGCTTCGCCACCGTTCCCCGCCTTCCCCACAGTTTTCGTCCCCCATCACGCACCGAAACCAGTGTTTGCAATTGCATGCAGCAGCAAAGGCAAGCGCGCGCTTCCTTTCGCTTTGGCCAATGCCAAGAGCCCTCGAGAGCCTCAAAGCCTGGACTGAGCGGCGCGACCTGCAAAGACCAGCCAACCTGGGCGTCCCTGTAAAGCGGCACTCCCAAGTCGAGGGCGCAGCGCTCAGCAGCAGCCAGCAGAGGGGGGTTTACAGTCCGAAGGCGGGGCGGGGCGGGCGCGGGCGCGCTGGGCGTCGCGGGGCAAACGGCCGCGCAGCGGCGCGGCTTTTGCAATGTACAGACGGACGGCGGGACAATGGGGGCCGCGGCCCTCTCCGCCCCGCCGCGCCGCCACAATAAAAGCCCCCCCCTAATCGCTCTCCTCCTCCTCCTCCTCCTCCTCCTCCTCCTCCTCCTCCTCGTCGTCCGCAGTCCGCAGCCAGTCCAGGAACGGCCCCGCCTTTGCCAGGTACACGCGCTCCCCCTCCTCCGCGTGCGCCTTCTCATCCGCCCACGCCGAGAAGGCGGCCTCGTCCACGACGTCCCTCTCGTAAAGCTGCTGCAGCAGCTGCGGGAAGACGGTCGCAAACAGCGGGCCCGCCTCGCCGGCGCCCTCGAAGGCGCCCTCCTCCGCGCAGTACTCCTCCAGAGTCAGCAGCAGCTCCACCTTTGGTTTCAAAGGGGGGGAGGGGTGGGGGAGGTTTGTTTGGGTGGGTGTCTTGGTTACAGGTGGTGGTTACAGGAGGCTGGTCAAACAGGAGGCTGGTCAAACAGGAGGCTGCAAACAGGGGGCTGGTCAAACGACGGGCCGAAACCTGCGCCGCGGTGGTGGTCCCGCCGCGCGAGCGCTGCCCCCTCCTACCCCCCCCCATCGACCCCCCCCCCCATCCACCCACCTGGTCGTCCTCGCTGCGCAGGAAGCGCTGCAGCAGCGGCCCCCACTCCGCCAGCTGCGCGCGGAAGCGTTTGAGCAGCGCCAGCTTGCCGGCGGCGGTGGCGACGTCGGGGGCGTCCTTTGGGGGGGGGGTGGAGGGGGGTGTGGGGGTTTTGTGGGGGGGGGGGGTCGGCGGAGGACGAATGTTTGCGGCCGGCGCGCGCGGCTTCGGCAGCGACGGTGGCTTTGCGAGGGGCGGGCCACGGCACCGGCGTGCGTGCAGTTCTGCGGCCGGGCGTGCGTGCGGCAGGCCGGCCGGCAGGGGGCGCGTGGCGGAGGTTCATGAACCCCCGACGCGAAAAGAACGCCGCGAAGCTCGCTGCGAAACTTGCTGCGCGGCGGCGCGCCTTTGCGTACAGCTCCCTGTACTCTGAGGCGACGTGGGGGGCTGCGGGGGCGCACAGCCCCAGCATTGTGGTGAAGATGTAGCGCGCGCAGTCTGGGGGTGGGGGGTTGGGGGTTGCGGGGGCGGGTGGGTTGCGGGCGCAGGGGGTTGGGGGTTCGGTAGGTGGGGGGGTTGGTCGGTGTTTGGGGGGGAGAGGGAGGCCTTTGCGGGCCCAACCCCCTCCCCCGGCCGCCCCCCCCCCCCTTTGCCCGTGTCCCCCCCCCCCTCACCCGCGAAGGACCTGTCCTCTGCGATTTTGAGCCCGTTGAGTTCGATGACTGCGTTGGTCTGGTCAAAGCGCAGCTTGACGCAGCGCAGGTAGGTCTCAGCCACCTTTGGGGGTAAGGGGTTGGGGGGCAGCCGGGCGGTTGGGAGAGGGGAGGGGTTGAAAGAGGGGGGTTGGGGTAAAGGCGGGCAGCAAGAAGGGCAGGGGGGGAGGGAAGTAGGGGTTTGGGATGGGTTGGTTGGGTGGGTGCTGTCCTGAGGGCGGCGCAGAGCGGGAAATCCCTGGTGGTCCCAATCAGCACCCAATGGGTTTGATCAGCGGACAAACCCGCGCCGCCGCGCCGCGCCCACCTCGCGGCAGAAGATGGCCTCCGGGTCGTTGCTGCGCGCGCCGTCCGCCGCGCCGCCGTCGCCGCTGCTCTCGCCGCTGTCGCTCTCCCCGCCCGCGCCGCCGTCGCCGCCGCCCGCGCCGCCGCCGCCACCGCCGCCGGCCGCGGCGGCGTCGTCGTCGGCGGCGTCGTCGCACCACTCCGCGTATGGGCCCTCGGGGCTGGGGGGCGGGTGGGGGGGTGCGCGTTCGGGGGGTTTTCAGGTTCTTGTTTGGGGGGGAGAGGGAAGCCTCCAGAGGGGCTCGGGGGTTGGGAAAGCCTGCAGCGTGGGGGGCCGGTGGCAGAAGACGGCCCAAGCAGCGCGCAAAGGCCGGGGCGCGCCGGCGGCGCGGGCCCGAAGCAAAGCAGGGCAGGCGCGCGCGCGGGCGGCGCGGGCGCGAGGCAAGGGGGCGCGCACCTCACTGCGGGCGGCGCTATGGAGGACAGCGCCGCAAACCGGGCCGCGTCGGGCCCCACGGGCCAGGTGTACCCCGCGCCGCCGTCGCCCACCGCCGCCCGGTCAAAGGCCACGCGCTCTCCGAGCGCCTGGTTGCGCGCGATCGCCTCGGCCGCGCGCACCGCCAGCGAGCTCGGCGCCTCCATAGACCGCGCCGTCAGCCCGCCGCCGCCGCCGCCGCCGCTCGAGCCGCCGTCGTCGTCGTCGCTGCCGCTGGCGTCGCCGCTGTCGCTGCCGCTGCCGCTGGCCGCGCCGCCGCGGCCGCCGCCGGCGCCGCTGCGCCGCTTGGCCGCGCCCGAGTACTCGAGCTCGTCGTCACTCGTGTCACCCTGGGGGTGCGCATTAGTCACGCGGGGTGTGCGCGAGTGCGTGGATGTGTGGGTGGGTGCGTTTGTGTGTGTGTGTGTGCGCGAGGGGGGCGGCGGAGAGCTCGGCTCATTTCCAGGCAAAACTGGCCCGCAGGAGAAAGCTTTCAAGCAAGTTTGTAACGGTGTAACGGCGGCGGTCCAAGCAGCAGAGGCCGGCGGCGGGCCCCCAACGCCCCGACCCCCCCCCCCCCCCCCCCCCCCCCCCCCCCCCCGCACCTGCGCGCCGACGGCCTTGCACAGCGACACGCGCGCCCCCGCCGGCACCGCGTGCCGCGCGCCCACGACCACGCCGTACGACAGCACCGCCCCCGGCTGCACGGAGGCGCCGGCTTTGAGGGTGACGCGCTCGCAGAGCAGCGCGTAGGACACGGTGCAGCCGTCCCCGATGGTGACATTGTCCTGTTGTTGTTTTTGATTAGATTCGTTTTTTATTCGTTTTTGATTCGTTTCTGATTTGTTCTGTTTTGCTTCAACAGGTTTGAGCAGAGTGACAAACCCGAGGAAGCTAACAAACAAACCTCCGGCAACCCCAAACGACCCCCAAAGCCGGCCAGGGCCCCCCCCACACGCACCTGAAGGTAAGCCCCCCTCAGCACGCAGTTGCGCCCGATGCGGCAGCCCCGCCCCACCACGCTGTGCGCGATGCGGCTGCCGTCGCCCACGCTGGTGCCGGCGCCGACGGCGACGTCCACCCCCAGCGTGGCGCCGCGCGCCAGGGACACGGTTGACTCGGTGTAGCGGTGGCCGCGCGCGTAGCTGGGGGGTAGGGGTTGGTGTTTTGGGTGAGTGGGTGTGTAGGTGGGTTTGGCTGGGTTTAGAGGGTTTGAGGGGTTGGATGGGTGGGTGGGTGATCGGCGGGTGGGCAGCATGCAACGGTTGCCGCGTGCCGCGGCCCCCACGAGCACCTGCCCAAAGTGAGCAGGGCCCCTGCCAAGGCGCCCCCCACCCCTGCCCCCC
>BDRX01000225.1:0-27489 GCA_003203535.1 Raphidocelis subcapitata | reverse complement strand
TGCAGACCGCCCAACCTTGAAGGAGGGCTCGTCAAAGCAGGGGAACGCCTTGCGCGCGCCCAGCGCCTCGAAATGGGTGGACGCCACAACGTGCTCCTGGCCGGCGGCGTCTGCGGGGCGGGGGCGGGCGGCGCGCGCCGGGCGGAATCAGGCAACGGCACGTAGCAGCAGCAGCAGCAGTAGCGAGCGCGGTAACGGCACGCACTACAAGCAGCGGCAAAGTGAGCAGCTACAGCAACACCGGCAGCAAGCAGGAGCGCGCGTGTGCGCAAGCCCACCCTTGTAGCTGCTGCGGTAGAACCCGTCCAGCCCCTCCTCCAGCTCGTAGCTGAAGCTCAGGTGCAGGGACACCTGGGGGTCGGCACACGTTTGGGCGGTGGGCGGGGTTGTCGGCGGTTTAGGGCTGCTGCAGCGGCGTGCGGGAGCGCGCGCCCCCCCCCCCACAGAGCCGCGGCGGTGCAATACAATGCAATGGGCGGCCCCGCCGCAACCCCCCAGAGCCCGGGGGCCGGGCGGTCGGCCGCCCGCTCACATTGGCTGGCGCGAGGGGCACGGCCTCCGGGAACTTGATCACGATCTGGTCAAACTCGGTGGCGTTGACCACCACCCCGTCGATCGCGTCCCCCGCCGCCTCGTCGCCGACGACGAGCCGCGGCCCCGTGATGGCCAGCCCCTTGGCGTGCAGCACAACGCACGGCGTCGCGGCACGCACGGGCGCGAGCGCGATGCGGACAGAGCCCCGGACTGTGTACGGCGGCGCGCGCGGGTCCGCCGCGATCTCCAGATCGTAGTGATCTGGGAGGATCACGTCGGGCAGGTACAGATCGCTCCAGGAGCAGTAGGGGCTCGTGGCGGCGTCCACCAGGAGCGGCGCGTGCGCGCCGGCCGCGACCGCGGCCGCCGCTGCGCCGCTACCGCTGCCGTCGCTGCTGCGCGCCGCGCCGGACACCGCGGCTGGCACCACGACCAGGAAGCCCACTATCAGCGCCAGCAGCCCGAAGCAGGCGCCGTACGCCAGCACTTGCCGCTGCAGCCGAGACAGCCGGAACCACCTGTGCATTGGCCGCGCAGGCGCATGCGCGGGGCGCAAATTGAGCAAACCACCCGTCCGATCCCCGCATCTCCCATGGCCGCAAACGGCCCTCCCGCAGAAGCCGGCCCCTGCAAGAAGCAAGAGCCACACAGGAAAGCCCCGGCCCCAAGCCCAACCGCCGGTGGCCGAAAGAAGCCAGCGACGCAAAGCGTCCCCGGCCCCTACGCACGCGCACGTGCGCGCACCACTCTGGCGGCGTCTGGAAGCGCTCCGGCAGCATGCGCACCGCCCAGGTGCAGTCCACGCCAAACATGCGCACGCGCCGCATGCTGTGGAGGTCCCAGTCCAGCAGCATGTCGTCGTCGTCCTCCGAGTCGAAGCGGCCGCGCCCGCCGTGCCCGCCGCCGCCGCCGCCGCCGCCGCCGCCGTACAGCTCCATTTCGAGCGCGCCGCGCGGCTTGCCGGCGGCGCCGCTGCTCGTGCCGAGGCCGGACAGCAGCGCTGCGGTCGGCGCGCCGTCGGTCACGTCGGCGTCGCCGTTGGACCTGGGGGGTAAGGCGAGGTTGCGGGGAGCCCAAGCGCGGTTCGATCGCGGCCCGCCGGCGCGGCAGGTGCGGCGCGCAGCGCGACACGCCGCGGGCCGTCCATACCCCCCTCCCCGCGCGCTCAGGCAGCCTCCCCTCACCGCAGCGGCAGTGGCATCATGTCTTCGTATTCCCCAGCCATATCTCTGCGCGGGCCCGGGGCCCTGCGCCCAGGGACCGGGGCCTGCCGTGTGGGCCTGCCCGGCTGTTGGTTGTGAAGCGAGGAGCGCTTGAGGAGATTACTTATATCGATTTCCTACACCAGGAACACTGAACCTTCAAAAGGCGCCCCTGCGCTGACGAAGCCGCGTGTCGGGTGCGGCGCGGCCCCAACGACAAGCCCTCTTGCCCGGCCAAAGCAAAGCGTTTCAACTTCGAGGCTTGATTTCGTTCGGTAGCACGCCTGTGAAGGGCCCAGATCAGGCGAGCGCCCTCGAGTTGACCGCGACGACGGCGCCTGCCGATGGAGGAGCAGCCTGGACCTGCGGCCGCCGAGGTCTCTGGGCTCACCGAGGATTGGGAAGTGGTGAGGCGGCTGGGGCCGGGAGGACGCAGCGGCAACAGCGCAGCCCGGCGACGGCGCGGCGCTTGGCGCAGCAGCACGCGTGCAGCACCCCTCCCCGACGGCGCCCCACACACGGCCGCAGGACCACGAAGAGGAGTACGAACTCCACCCCGCGGGGCTCGAAGGCGCGGCGCCTCAGGTGTGCGGGCGCGCCCCGGGGCGCCTTCGGCGGCGGTGCCTGCGCTGCAATCGACGCCGACAGATAGCGCCCGCCCTGCACACGCCCGACACCCGACACGGGCCCCAATCAAACACGTGCGCACGCACCACATGCACGCGCGCCCTTTTGCCGCACAGGCGTTCGACTCGTACGGCCAGGAGTCCATCGGTGATGATGAGGAGGAGGGCCCGCCCCAGGCGCTGCAGCAGCCGCAATTTGGCGACGAATTCGAGGCCCCCAGCGGCCGCTCGCAACCGCCGCCCGGGGCAGCGGCCGCTGATTTTCAGCCAGACGGCGGCTTGGCTGCGGCGGCGGCGGAAGACAGCCTGCTTTCTGAGCAGTTGGAAGCGGTGCTGAGGGCCGAGCAGGCGGGCGGGTTCATTGGCGGGGAGGCATCAGACGACGCGGCGCCGGCGCAAGGGGCCGAGGCGGGACTGCATGAGAGGCTCCCATCGGAGGAGGGCAGCGCGCCGCAGCAGGCCAGGAGCAGCAGCATCGCAGGCGGTTTGCCGGGGCACGGCGACGGCGCGCACGGCCCAGATCGATGGGAGACGGGGGAGGGCCTCGGCGCGGCCGGGGCGGACGACGCGGGGGCAGAGCTGATGGCTGCCGCCCCCGCCGTACGGCAGCGCCGCGCGTTGTCGCTGAGGGAGGCGAGCAGCCCACGGGCGCCCGTGGCAGCAGCCGACGCGGAAGCTGGGGTAAACTGTTGGGGCGACGGCACCGAAGCCGGCCAGCCTCCCAGCCGCGGCAGCGACGGTTCCTGGCAGCAGCGGCCTTCATCTGCGGGCGGCGGCCGGCCCCGCAGCAGCGGCCGCAGCAGCCGGCGGGGGCCGGCGGCCGGCGGCGGCCCGCTGGAAACAGACGGCGGCGAGCGCCCCAGCAGCGGGGGCCGCGGGGCGCGCCGCCGGCCGAGCGGCGGCGCGGGCAGCAGCTGCTGCATGGAGGGAGGCGAAGAGGAGGACCTGCTGCCCCCTGAATGCTGGGACGGTGAGGATTGATTGGGGCACTTCAGTGGGTGCACCCCAGAAACCCAGTCAATCCCACAGCGCACCCGCCTGCCAGCCGTGCCTATCTTGCACACCCACTCGGCCCTCGCTATCAAACACCTTGCCCCCCTCCCCAGTCAGCGAGGTGGGGCGCTGGCTGGCTGCCATTGGGCTTGAGCAGTACCGCCTCAAATTCGTGCACCACGTGATCGATGGCGCGCTGCTGCTGCGGCTGGGGGATGCTGAGCTCAAGGTGAGTAGTGCGCCGCCCACACAAGCACCTGGGCTGTATGCTACTGCCACCCTGGCCGCACGATGTGCTTGTGAAATCAGGCTGCGCTGCCGACAACTTCAGGCAGCGTCGTCAGTAGTGTCACTCTGCGGCTGTAGCTCACTGGCCAAGCAACCCGACGCACCACCGCATAAACTCAAACCCGAAAGGCGGAGCTTGGCATAGGGCCGCTGGGCCACCGCGTCGCGCTGCTGGCGGGCATCGAGGAGCTGGCCGAGGGCCGCAGCGCATTTGCCTCGGACGTCTGCCGCGAATTCGCCGCCTCGCGCCGCCGCGCCGGGGAGGCACGCCGAGGCGGCGCGGGCCGCGGCGGCAGCCGCCCAGCAAGCCCGGCGGGCTCAGCCGGTGGTCGCGGCCGCGACGGGGGCGGCGGCGGCGAAGCAAAGCGGCCGCGGAGCGCGCCGACGATGCGGGCGCGCGCGCCGGCGGGGCCCGCGGGCGGCGTGTTGGCAGGCGGCGCGTTCCTTGGCCCGGCCAGCGGCCAGACCACCGTGGCTGAGCAGCGCAGCAAGCTGCTGTGCGCGTTGTCCCGGGCGCAGGCGCGCGCCGCGGCGCGCGGGAGCGCGGCGGAGCGGACCGGGGAGGTGGCGCGGCTCGCGGCGGCCGAGGCGGCGCGGCTGGCGGCGGCGGTGCGGGAGCTGGACAGGCGGTTCCGGCCGCAGCTGGAGCACGCCACCGGAACGCTCGACTCTGCCGCGCGCGTCCCGTGGCAGCACGGTGCGCTCGCTCGGCAGACGCTGGTTTTACACATTTGCTGGTTTCTGGTTGATGCAAGTGGTTTTGCTGGAAGCAACAACTGAAGCTTCCCTATTCGACCGCACCCCCACAAACAAACCCTACCAAACCCAGTCGGGCCGGGCACGCACGCCGCCGATCCGCACCCCGAGCGCCACGGCCGGCCGTGGGACGGCCCGGCGGTCGACGAGACCTTCAGCCCAAAGATCAGCGCCAAGAGCCGCCGAATCATGTCACCCGGCGGCGGCGACGGCGCCGCCGCCGGCGGCGGGGCACCCTCGTTCCTCGAGCGCCTCGCCGCCGACGAGCGGCGGCGCGCCAGGGCCGCCGCCGACGCGGCGCGCGGCCGCGCCCGGCCGCTCGCCGCCGCGGCCGCCGCAGGCCCCGACGGCGCGCGCGAGGCGGAGCGCGCCGCGCGCGCCGACGCGGCGCTCGTCGCGCGGTGGTGCGCGGAGCGCTGGGGCGCCGCGCCGCCGCTGCCGGGCGCGCGCGGCGGCGCGGCGGCGGTGGAGGCCTACCAGCGGGACGCCGCCCTCGCCGGCCCCGGCGGGGAGCTGCCCGGCGCGTCCGCCGCGGTGGAGGCCGCGCTCGATTCGGTCCTCACCGACCGCCGCGAGGAGCTGCTGCTGCCCGAGCGCCGCGCCGCCGCGCTGCTCGCGGCGCGCGGGCGCGCCAAGGTCGCCGGCCTGGCGGCGGCGGCCCGGGCCGTAGAGTTCATGGAGCGGTACAGGTCGGACCTGGCCACGCGGGACAGGCGGCTGGCGGAGCTGCAGGGCCGCTGGCTGGCCGCGGCGGCGCCGGGGCGGGGGCCCAAGGCGGCAGAGGCGCGGGACGCGGCGGCGGCGGGGGCGTGGTTCTCGCAGCTCGGGTGGCCGCAGGAGGCTGGGGCAGGTGCGTCGGCGGCACGTCTGGTTGCGCCGGTCTGGGGGGTTTCTGGGGCTTTTGACCGCCCTGCACGATAGTCAATTGGCCGCCCTGCATCTATCCGCCCGCTGACCGCCGCGCGCCAGACGACCCCGCCCTGCTGGAGGCGCTGCTCGCGCGCGCCGCGGCCCTCAAGGCGGAGTGGGACAGGCAGCGCGACCGCGAGCGGGACAGGCCGCAGGAGGCCAAGAGCGCGGGGCCGCCGGCGTTTGACTGGGGGCGGGCGCCTTGGAGGTGCGTGCGTGGGGTCAGGCCAGCGCATCTTTGAGTTGGCTGGCGGCATCTCCCCCAAACTCTCCCAAATCCTGACTCCCTGCTCTCCTCAGCCTTCCCCAATAATCTGATCCCCCCTATAACCTAGAGCTACACCACCCCTCAAACGCCTCGAATACGCTGCAGCGTCGACGGCCTCACCCCCCTGATGGAAGAGGCCCTCTCCAAGCAGCGCGCAGCCGCCTCGGCCACGGCCCCCAAGGCAGCGACCCCGCCCAAGAAAGCCACCCCAGCCGCCGCCGCCGCGGGCGCCTCGGACGCGCCCGCGCCGCCGCAGGGCACGGACTGGCTCGGTTACACGGTGCGGCTGCTGGCGGGCCTGCCGGCCGAGAGCCTAGAGCGGCTGCAGGCGGCGCCGGCGCGCGTGGCGGTCTACCGGGCTGTCCGGTCGCAGCGCTTCCTGGAGTTCACGCAGGAAGATCTGAGGGCGCGGGAGGCAAAGCAGATTGAGATCTGGCGGCAGCTGACGGGGCGGCACGGAAAGGTTTGTGCGGGGCTGTCCACGGGGGCGTGGTGGCTAGCTAGCACTGGTGGGTGGACCGAGAAACGGTGAGGGTCAAGCCCAGGCGTTGACCGGTCAAACCGGCCCTCGGAAACCCTGCCGCAGGTCGTGTCGAAGCAGGAGATGGATGCCTTTTTCGAACGCCTCCAGGAGGACGGCCGCCGCCGCATCGCGGCGCTCGAAAAGGCAAAAGCGGACCGCGCAGCGCAGGAGGCCAAGGCGCTCGCCGCCGCGCGCGACGCGGCGGCGCGGATGACGGGGCGGCGGCCGGCGGCCCTCGCGGCGGTGCCCGCGGCGGGGCGGCGGCCGGCGTCGGCGCCGCCGGGCCCGAGGAAGGAGCGCTGAAAATGGCGGGGCTTTGTTCCCGCCGTCTCTGCTGCGCTGTGCTCGCGAGTAACCTTGAGGCTTCCCCAAACTCCTTCAGCATGGGATTGCATCCGTTTTACAGGGAAAAGTGCTCCAAGGCAGGAAAAGCAGGAAACACCGCCGACACCGCTGCCGCTGCAACCCCGCGCCGCCGCCACCGCCGCCGCCGCCGCGACTGCCGCCGCCGCCGCCCTTCACCGCTGCTGCTTCAGCCGCACCAAGCTGCCCTTCTGCCCCGCCGGCGCCGCCACCATCTCCCCGACCCTCATCATCCGCACCTTGAACTCCTGCTTGGACGCGCCGTCGTGCAGCCGCCCCTTGAACAGCGCCACCAGCTGCTGCACGGTCAGCGCGCCGTTTGACAGCGCAGCGACGATCTCGGCTTCAGAGGGCACGCCGGAAGCTGCGGGGGGGCCGGCGGCCGCGGCTGCGGCGGCCGCTGCTGCGGCGGGCGCGGGCGACAGCCGCTGCCGCTTTGCCGCGTCGCCGCCGGCGCCGCCGCCGCCGCCGGCCGCGGGCGGGCTCGCCTCCGCGCGGCGCTTGGCGGCCGCCGGCGCGGCGGCCGCAGGCGGCGGCGCGCGGCGCGGCGGGCCGGTGGAGGCGCCGCCGCTGCGGGGCGGCGTCGCGCCGCGTGCGGCCGCGCCGGGCGGCGGCGTCCTGCGGGGTGGCTGCTGCTGCTGCTGGGAGCTCGTGGAGGCCGCCGCGCCCACACGCAGGCCCCCAGGCGCCGGCGACCGCTGCCGCGCCAGCGGCGCCTGCGCCGGCGTAACTTGCATGCTCCGCTTCTGTGGTAGTGGCGTTGGCAGCATTGGGAGGGGTCTGGCACGCGCAACTTGGGCAACGCGCACGCAGCCAACCCCGCAAACCTCCAGCAGGCCTGCCGGCGGCTAATTCCTGCAGCCCCGCCCCGCCCCTCCAACTTCCCCCGCAAACCCGCACAGCCGCCGCCGCCGTTACCCCCCCCCCCACACCGTTTCCAGCGCATCGAGCGTTTCGAAATCGATGTCGCCCTCAGCCAGCTCCTCCTCGTCCTCCTCGCCCTCGCCGACGTAGTAATCCTGGCGCAGGGGGTTGGTTGAGTAAACGGGAGGGGGCGGTTCGTTTGTTGGGCGCTCGCGGGGAAAAGGAAGAGGGGGGATGGGGCGCCGCTGCGGGAAGAGCGGCCCCCCAGGCCAGACGCGCCGGCGCGTGCACGCAAGCGCAACAAAAGGGCGAGATGGCGGCGCCGCCGCTCGGCACGCGCACGGGCAGGTGCAACGTGCCCAACCAGCCAGATCACGAGCGCAGCCCCAGATCGCGCCCCAGATCGCCCCGCCGCCCCCCCCCACCTCCTCCTCGTCCTCGTCCAGCGCCTCCCCCGCCGCTATCCGCTCCGCTGCGCGCTCGCTGCGCTCCTTCAGCGCGATGAACCGCCGCTCCCGGTCCCGCGCCTCGGCCTCGGCGGCGGCGGGGGGCTCCTCGTCGCTCGAGGAGCGCTCCCGCTCCTCCTCCTCGTCCTCCTCGCCGGCGAGGCCCGCCTTGAGGCCTGGGTGGGGTTGGGCGGGGTTGCAGGGGGTCGGGGTTCTGGGGGGCCGGGTTTGCGGGGGCCGGCATTCGGGGGGACGCCCCTGGAGCGCTGGGCGGCGGGCCACAGCGCGCCCAAAACCCCTGCTCCCGCTCGACGCCCCTTGAGCGGACGGCGCCCGCATCCGGCGGCGGCCCGCCGGCCGCGCGCACGCCGTCCCGCCCCGCGCCCGCGCCCGCGCCGCCCACCCAGCTCCTTGCGCGTGAATGGGTCGTCCTCCAGGCCGTCGTCGCTGGCGCCCTGCGACTGGTCGTCGTCGTCGGGCTCGCCCTCAAACTCCCACTGGGCGGCCTGTTAGATTCGGCGGTTGGGTTGGCAGCGGTTGTTGGCGGCGGTTGGCGGCGGCGGTTGTTGGCGCGGCGTCGGGGTCGGCCACTTGTGCTTGCATTTCTGGGGGATGCCCGTCGATTGCTGTTCTGCTGCGTGCGTGCGTGTCTGTGCTGCGTCGCACTCACCGCATTGCCCTTCCGGCATGCCCCCCCGCGTGTTTCTCAGCGCCCCCCAAACGGCCGCAACCGCCGCCGCCCGGCAGGCCGCCCCCTCCCCCCCCAAACGCACCTCGTCGGGCGCCTGCGGCCGCAGCTCGTCCACCTCTCCCTGGTAAATGTCCTCGGGCACCTCATCCTCCGCCAACGCCCCCTCGCCGTCGGCGTCCTCGCCGTCGCCGTCGCCGCCGCCGTCGCCGCGCTTGCCGCCTGCGCGCGTTGCGGGGCGTCGCCGCGGGCCAGGCTCAGGGGCCGGCCCCTCCGGCAGAGCTGCGCCTGCCGGCTCGGCCGTTGCTGCCGATCCCTGCCAGCGGCCCCCCGCCGCGCGTCCCTGCAATAAGCAAACACAGTCAGCAAAGCAGCGCAAAGGCGGCCCTTCGCGGTTCGCACCCGCGCCGCCGCCGCCGCGCCCCCCGCCGCCTCGCCGGCCGCCCTTTTTGCCGGCCGGCTCGTCGTCGTCTGTGCCAAAAAGCTCGTAGTCATTGTAGTCTGCCCAAAAGTCAAAGGGCGCGTTTGACCGGTCAGTTGCCGCGCGCGTTTGGCCCCTCAAATTCAGCAGGCGCTTTGACCACCTTGCAGCGCGCCGCCCTCTCCCCGCGCCCTCCTCCCGCCCCCTTCTCCCGCCCCTGATCTGAACCCAAGATCCCGACCAGAAACTCTCCCATTCCATAGTTTCCTGCAGATTTCCCCGCCCCTGATCTGAACCGAGCCCCCCCCCCAAACCCCCGCTCACCCTCGTCGTCCGCCCCCACGACCTTTGGGCGGTCCATCTCATCCGCCATGGCAGCAATCTGACGGGGCAGGGGAGTTGGGGTCGGGGGGGTGCCGCGACGGCGGTCGCCGCCGGTACAGCAGCGTCTGCAGCCTGCTGCGCGCCGCGCCGCGCCGCGAACTGTGTGAATCGCCCCCGACTTGGCACCTCCGAAAACGCCCCCAACCCGGCCTCCGCCGCCCCCGAGGCGCCGCGACGCACCTGCGCCGCCGAGGGCTGGAATACGGCCTTGAAGGCCTCGTCCCGCTTTGCATCCTCCGCCGCCTCCTTGGCCGCCCGCCGCATAGACTTGGGCGCGAACCGGTCCAGCAGCCCGAGCTCGCCGCCGCCGCCGCCGCCCAGGCCGCCGCCGGGGCGCGCCGCGGCAAAGGCGCCGGGCCGCCCGCGCGCCGCGCCGCCCTGCGCGGCGGACGCCGCCGCTGCGGCGCCCGCGGCGGCCGCGGCGGCCTGCGGGTTGCGCATCGCCTCCTCCGCCTCTTCCAGGGTCAGCTTCTTGGCGTGGCTGGGAAGCGTTCGAATTGGGGGCGAGGATCAGGCGCTGGCATCGGCATCCGCGCGCCAGCAGCGGCGGCTCGCGCACCCGCGTCCCCTCTGCCATCCAGGGGGCCCCCTGACACAAAACCGAAAAGCCCCCCCTGCAAGCATGACCATGGCCAACCCCCGGTCAACCCCCGGTCAACTCCTGGTCAACCCCTGGTCAAACCGAGGCTCACAGCACCACGGGCTTGAAGCCGTAGACCTGCTCCACCGGCAGCGCGGTGAAGTCCGCCCCCTGCTTCATCAGCACAAAATAGCTGCTCAGCGCGGAGCCCTCGGGCACGCCGCGCAGCTGCTCCAGCACGCCGCCGCCGCCGCCGCCGCCATCGACGCAGGACAGCACCAGGCTGGGCGGGACCTTGGCGCTGCGGGGCGGGGGGCGCGCCGCGTGCGGGCAGGTGGGGGTGCGCGTGAGGGGGACGGCGCGGGCGCCTTTGGCAAGGGCCGTTCGGTGCTCTTTGGGCTCAGCGGGGCCAGGCCGCTGGATGCCCCGCGGGTGCCGCGCGGCCGCGCACCTCTCCTTGCGCCGCCCCTCTGGCCGCTCCAGCGCCGCCTGCCAGTCGCCATGGGTGAAGTCCGGCGCGGCCTGGGGTGTGGTTTGTTGGGGGTGGTGCCGGGCAGTTTGCCCCGCCCGTGAGCCCGCCGCCCGCAGCCGCTCCCGCTGGCAGCATGTCGACCGGCTGTGGCCGGTGGGCCATCCCCCGCCGACGGCGCCCTGCCGCACCGCACCTGCTGGAACCGCGCGACCGTGTACTTGCGCCGTTTGAACAGCGGCCCTGGCGGCAGGATGTTGAAGGTCTGCGCGCGAGCGCGAGGCGGGTGGCGTCAAGGACGCAGTGAGCAGGCGGGTCTGCGCTGCAGTGCACGCCGCTGCAGCGGGCGCAGCGGGCGCCGCTGCGGCGCGGCGCGCCGCACCCACCTTGACCTTAGACCCGTCCGGCTGCTGCCCGCTCATTTTCAGCCGTCCTGTCCCATATACTGGCGGGCTGAGCCGGCTGCTGGCGCGCGGGGCGGGCGAATCGGAGAGCGAGATCGCGATCTGGGGGCGTGCGGGACCGTTTGGGCGATTCCAGGGGCTTGGCACGCTTTCAAACAGTCCGCGCAGCGCGGCGTGGAGGCCTGTACGCGCGGGTCATCGTCGCCTTTCGCACCCAGTGACCCATCACGCTGTTTTCTGTGAATCCCGCGCCCCCCGCGCCCCGCGGCCAGTCGCTTTTTGAAGCGCACAGGCACTTGCTGCCGGTGCAGCGCGCACGGCAGCAGCGCTGCTTCGATCAACCTGCGCGGGCAGCTGGCAGCAGGAGGATGCCGGAGCCCAGGTCCAGCGGCTCGGTGCTGCTGCTGCAACGCTGGCTCTTCCTCGTGGCGTGCCTGCGGCTGCTGTCGGGTGGGTGGCTGGACGACGGGAACGGGCAGGCAGCGGGCGTCTGCTCGTTGGGGCTGGAGAGCAGCACGCCGAGCCGCGCTCCGCCTGCACCGCCCGCAGTTTACATCGGCATCTTCGACCCCGAGAAGTTTCGGATCGCGCTGATCGACCGGGAGCCGCAGCTCGGTGCGCGCAGGCCGGCGAGGCGCTGCGCAGCGGCCCGGCAGCGTCGCATGTCCGCTGCTTGGCGCCGCCGTCGAAATTCGCCGCCCCCCGCCCCTGCCGCATGAGCGGCGCACCCCCTCCCCCCGGCCCGCAGTCAATGACCTCTATGGGCGGCTATTTGCGACGTGGACGCTGCTGACCTGCGGGCTGTGCCTCATCTGCGCCCGCAACCCGACCAACCGCGCCATCTACGGTGCGGACCCCCCGCGCGCGCACGCGCGGGCATGCGCACTGCCGCCGGCGACGGCGGCATGGCTGGCAACGCAGCGTGCGCGGCAGGGCAGCGGACGCAGCAGGCTGGCGGCCCGGAAACCGCTGCGGCTGCGCGGGGGCTCAGCTTCTCACGCCCGCCCCCGCGCCCCCCGCGCCCCCTCGCCGCGCCCGCCCAGGCGCCACGCTCCTTTCGTTCGTGGTGGCTCTGGTCCACTTTGCGACGGAGCTGCTGGTCTTCAGGACGATGAGCATCAAGGGGGCGGCCTCGCCGATGGTGGTCGCGGGTGCGCTGCGCGGCGGCGGGGCGCGCGCGCCACGGGAAGGAGCGGGGGCTGGGCCAGCAGCTGCGCGGCGCAACTTGCAAAGCTGCGCATGCCAGGCGCAGGGTGCGCAGTTGCAGCCTGTGGGTGGCGGCTGAGCCAAGCTGGGCAAGACAGCCCGGGAGCGCCTGTGACCCCTCCCGCTGTCGCGCACCCCCCCTTCAACCCGCTCCCCCAGGGCTCTCCACGCTGTGGATGGGCGCCGGCTGGAACTACTACACTTGGCACGCCAACCACAGCGATCTGGGCGGCGACGGGTGCGGGGGGGGGGGGTCAAAGCTGTCGGCAGGCCCCATCCCTGGAACCCTGGCTGGAGCTGTGGATATCGGCACCACCATGTTTGCAGACCCAGTGCCGTGCGCCCTCGCCGCTGCCCGCGGCCTGTTTGCGAATGCGTGTGCAGAAGCAGCCCCGCACAGCTTGAGGCAGCCACGGTGCGTGCGGTCTTTGTGCTCAAACACCCTCCTCCCCGCGCCCTTGGTCGGCGCTGCCTGCGGCCCGCCCCCGCCCGCAGGGACTCGCAGGCCAACGGCGCGAGGGACGGCAAGGACGAGTGAGCGCCTGGCCCTGGCTGCTTCCCCCAAGGGGCAAAGACTGGCGTCCCCCCCTGGCCGCAGCCGGGCCGGCGCCGGCGCGCCCTGCCCCCCGGCCGTGCGGCCGCACGGCCCCGGACGTGCCTTGTGTTTGATTGAGAGGGGTGTGCGACGAGTGCATTTTGTGTGCGCATGCGGCGCGCTTTCTTGGTTTCCCCGCCTTTGTGAAAAAAGTGAGCATCTCTCTTGCCCCCATGCGCCCTTCGCTGCGGCGCGAGGCGATTCTGGGGGCCTGCATGGCCCTTCGTGCTGGTCCGTTTTGCCCTACCCCGTAAAGGAATGGATGCCTCTCAACTCGCGAGGATCGCCGCACGTTGGCATGACGGCAATTTCCCAGCCAGGGCAGCGCCGTTCCGCAGACGCCGCACCTTGCCGCCGTGCAGCGCGCGGCAGCAGCTGCAGGCGTGCCGCAACCGCCTGCCTCCCGCCGCGGCGGCCGCCCCAAGACGCCCCTTCCCTCAGCGTTCCTCACACGGACTACAGCTTCGGATGCGACCAGCCGCGACCCGCTTCCTGGACCAGCAGCAACGCCGTTCGGCGGGTGTGATCTCAGGGAAAATGAACGCCGCCCTGCTGGCCGTTGGCCGGCGCGGCGCTTCCATCGCATGGCAGCAAGCTCTGGCGCCCGTCGCGGCCGCGAGCAGCAGCAGCGCGGGCTCCTGGGGCGTCTGCTGGGCGCAGCAGGCGCGATCTAGGCAGCAGCAGCCCTTCACCAGCAGCAGCGCGGCCGCATCCGGCGAGCCTGAGCAGCAGCAGCAGCAGGACGATGCCAGCAGCATAGGCAACGAGAAGGTGCAGCGGCTGGCCGACGAGATCGTGGGCCTCACCGTCCTGGAGTGCAGCTGGCTGTCAGAAATCCTGCGGAAACGCCTCAACATGGAGCGGCCAGCCTTTGGCGGCATGCCCATGATGCCGATGATGGCCGCGCCCGGCGGCGCGGCCGGCGGCGCCGGCGCGGGCGGCGACGCGGCGCCCGCGGCCGAGGAGAAGAAGGAGCAGACCGAGTTTGCCGTCAAGCTCGAGGCCTTCAGCGCGGAGGGCAAGATCAAGGTGATCAAGGAGATCCGCGCGATCACCAGCCTGGGCCTCAAGGAGGCCAAGGAGCTGGTGGAGAAGGCGCCCGTCGTCGTCAAGAGCGGGCTCAGCAAGGCGGACGCAGAGGCGATGCTGAAGCAGCTCGAAGGGGGTGAGCCGGGGCGGGCGCCGCCGTCGGGGAGCGTGCTGGCGCGCCGCTGGTGCTGATTGCTGGCCCGCACCCGAATGGCGGCTGGTTGCGTGTTGTCGCCGCCGCAATGCATGGGGCGCTGGCGCCACCGCTGCCCGCCGCCGCAGCAGGCCGCGCCTCGCCCGCTCTCGCGCCAACATGCCCCCCCCCCTGCCCGCCCCTCCGAAACCCGCAGCCGGAGGCACCGTCAAGCTCGAGTAGGCGCGGACAGCGCTGACCCCACGCCCGCCGCCGCCGCCGGCGCTGCAGCAGCGCCGGGCGTCGGGCGCCCCCCAAAACCTCGCTGCTGGCGCCCCGCGCGCGGCGTGTTGGGGCGCGATCCCTGCTTGGCTTAGCGGCCAGCTGCGCAAGCGGCTCACATTTAACATCGGGCTTGATGAATTAACGAGCGGCCACCCCCCTGTAAAGCGTGTTCAAGACGGGTTACACATCAACCGTGCAGCTTGCGCCGCCATTTGTCAGCAGGCGTCTCAGCCCGCCCGCGGCCGCGGCCGCGCCCCCGCCCGCGGCCCCGCCCCGCCGCGGCGCGCCCCCGGGCCGCGCCGGCCCCCGGCTGCTGCCCCTCAAACTCTTCCAGCCGCGCGTCCAGCTGCGCGCCCGCGGCGGCCGCCAGCTCAGCCAGGATGCGCTCGTTGTGGTGGGAAGCTTCCTGCTGCAGCTCCCGCTGCGCCTCGCGCCGCGCGCGCTGCGCCCCGCGGCGCGCGCGCTTGCGGCGCTCCTCCTCACCCTCGCCCTCGCCCTCGCTCTCGCCCTCCGACGGCTGCCCGCCTGCTGCGCCGTCGTCGCTGGGAGGCGGCTGCCGGCCCGCAGAGGGCTGTGCCGGCTGCTGCGCAGCTCCCAATGCGCTTCTGGCGCGCTGCTGCTGCTGCTCCTGCTGTTGCTGCTGCTGCTGCGGTGGTGGCTGCGGCCGCGGCCGCGGCAGTGGTGGCTGCGGCCGCGGCCGCGGCAGTGGTGGTGATGGCCCCTGACCGGCTGCGGCCAGCTGCGGGGCGGCAGCGCTGCTTTGCTGGCGGCTTGTTGAGCCAGGCTGCGGCAGTCCAGCAGCCGCAGGTGAAGGTGCGGCGCAAGGGGGTGGGCCAACCACCGGCTGTCCGCTGCTGCCAAGTGCGTTGCCGCCACCGGCAACGGGCCCGCCGCTGTCGCGCGCGCCGCTGCTGCCGCCGCCGCCGCCGCCGCTGGCCCCAGCGTTGCCGCTGCCGCTGCCGGCCCCACCGCCGCTGGCTGCTTCGGCCTGCTGCGATGGACGGTTCAGGTACGCGGGCCGCCCAATCCGGGTCACCGGCACCGGCTTAGCTGGTGACGCCCTGCCCAGCCCTCCGCCGCTGCCCTCGCCCGCCTCCGCCGCAGCCCCCTCCGCAGCGGCCCCGCCGCCGGCCGCGGCCCCTGGCGCCGCCGCGCCGCCCGCCGGCTTGGCGGGCGAGGGCCCTTCGTAGTATGTGGCCGAGTACCCAAACAGCTCGTTCAGCCGCTCGCTCGGCGGCCGCACGCTCGCGTCCACGGGGCCCCAGTGGTTCCCCAGCTCCATGCCGTGGTGGCTGAGCTGCGCCTCGGGCGGCAGGTCGAGGGCGCTGCCCGCCGGCAGGACCGGCGCCTGGCGCAGCAGCTTGAGCTTCAGCTCAAGAGGCAGCTGCGACGCGCCGCCGCCACCGCCAGCGCCGGCGGCCTTGCCTTGGGCCGGCGGCGGCGGCGGGGCCGCGGTGCGGTGCCTGGCGGCGGCCCCGGGCTGCTGCCGGGACGGCGCGGCGTGGGGTGCGCCCGCGGCCGCCTTTGCGGCGGCTGCGGCGGCGGCCTTTGCGACGGCGGCCTCGAGGGCCTGCGCCTTCGCGGCCTCAAGCGCCTCTCGCCGCGCGACGGCGGCGGCGGCGCGCTCCTCCGGCGGCAGCAGCCGCGTCGCACGCTCCCGAGCGTCGCGCGACAGCACATGCGGGCCCTCGCCGCGCGTTGGGTCGCGCAGCGCGGCGTAGGGGTTGGCCGGCCGCGGGCGCGGCGGCTCGCGCGTCGGCGGGGCGGCGGGGGGCGGCGCGCGCGCGCCGCGGGGGCGCGGCGCGGCCGCGGGGGGCGCGCGGCGCGGGTCCAGTCGGATCGTGAGCCGCGAGGCGCCCCCGCCCAGCGTCGCAAAGCCGCCGCCGACGGGGCGCTCCGCCAACGCGCCCGGCCCGCCGCCCCCGCCGCCGCCGCCGCCGCCCGCGTCCGCCACACCGCCGCCGCCGCCGCCGCCGCCGGCGCCGCCGCCCCCCTCCAGCGCCGCGCCCGCGTCCGCCGCCGCCGCCTCCAGCCGCCCCCGCAGCTCCGCCGCGCGCCGCAGCAGCTCCCCGCGCCGCCGCGCGCGCGCGTCGCCGGCGGGCAGCTCGACGCGCGTCAGCGTCTGCAGCCACTCCACGACGGCGCGCGCCGCGCCGCGGTCCGCCTGGCGCCGCAGATCGGCAAGCTGCTCCATCAGCGCCGCACGCGACGCGCGGCGCGCGGGGTCGGGCGGGCTGCGGGGTTTGTTTTGTGGGGTGGGATGAGGGGCCGCGGGGGGGGGGGGGGGGGGGGGGGGGGGGGGCGGGGGGGGGGGGGGGGGGGGCGCCGATCGGCGGCTGGAGGTGCGCGGCAGTAGCTGCGCACTGGGAGCCGCACGTGCGTGCACGCACATGCACACGCGTACATGCGACATGCGACACGCACATGCGACATGCGACGTGCAATGACAGACGGCCGCAAGAACAAGGCTCACCCCGGCTCCTCTTGGGGTTCGTACTCGCCCAGGCCCTCCCCGAAATCGTCCTCATCCAGCAGGGAGGCGTCAAAGCCCCCCGACCCCGCCGCCGCCGCCCCGTCGCCGGCCCCGTCGCCCGCGCCCCGCGTGCCGGCGCCGTCGCCCCCCACATCCTCCCAGTCGTCCTCGTCATCGGCGGGCGCCTGCTGCTGCTGCTGCTGCTGCTGCTGCGGCGGCGGCGGCGGCGGCTGCGGCTGCGGCTGCTGCGGCTGCTGCTGCTGCTGTTGCAGCAGCTCCCGCCCCGACCGCTCCTCTGCCAGCTCCGCCTCCGTCAGCGGCCCCCCCGCCTGCGCCAGCAGCTCCGCCGCGGCCGCGATCTGGGCGATGAGCGCCTCGAGCGCGGCCGCGCGCGCCTCGAACCGCGATGACACGTGCTCCAGCCGCACGCGCAGCTGCTCCTGCTCCGCCTCGCGCTCGGCGGCCGCCTCGGCCGCGGCGGCGGCCGCCTCGGGGGCGTCCGGCAGGCGGACGCGGGCGGAGTCCCGTAGGTAGCGCAGCGCCAGCCCGAGCTGCGGGTGCGCGCGCCCGTGGCGCGCCGCCCACCGCGCGAGCGCGCCCAGCGCCTCGGCGCGCAGCGCGGCGGCGGCGGGGGCCGGGCCGGGCGGGGGGCGCTCGGGGCGGTGGCAGACGGCGAGGGCGAGGAGTTCGTCGAGGGATGACGCGGCGCGCGCGCGGAGGGCGCGGGAGCGGTCAAACAAGTGGTCCAGCAGCTCCAGGGCGAGGCGGCGCGCCTGGGGTTTAGTTTTTTTTTCGTTTCGGGGGCGCGGTGAGTTTGAGTAAGCGGGCGGGCGGTGTGTTTGTGTGGGCAAAGCGGAGTTGGATGAGGCACAGCTCTGCGCGCGCGCGCCTGCCGCCGCGGGAGCGCCGGAGCTGCGGGCCCCGGCCTGTTCAGTCCCAAACAGCTCGCCTGCGCGTCGTCCTGCGCGAGCCGCTCCATCAGCGCGGCGTGCGCGGCCGCCGCCAGCGCGCCGCCGGGGCCGTCGGCCTTGAGCAAGCCCTTCAGCGCCGCGCCGCGCGCGGCCGCCTCCTCCGGGTCCAGCAGCTGCTCGGGGTCGGTCAGCTCCTCGACCAGACGCCGCAGGTGCGCCTCGCGCGCGGCGTCGGCGTCGCGGGGCGCCGGGGGAGGCGCGGCGCCCGCGCGGCGCGCCATGGCTTGCGCCTGCGGCCCCGGCACGCGGCGGCGCGCCCGACCCCGGCACGGCGGGCCGCCGGCGAACGCGCTTGCCGGAAACGCGCGTGGGGAACGCCCTCTGGCCGAATCCGGGCGGCGGGCGCGATATATGGCCTGCTGCCGCGGCAGCTGGCAGCAGCTGCTGATGATTGATCTGGCGTTCCTCCCCCCTCGAGGGCGTCGGGCCCGCCAGACACTCCCTTCGCCGGTCGCGCTTTGGCTTGCCAGATTTCTGCCCAGGCGTAGCCCGTCCAGCCGCTGCAGTGCCCTTGGCCAGCCTAGATCGCCAGCCCGGCCATCAGCGCACGATCCCGCCCCACGACAGCGTCTGGGAAGGCGTTACTTCATGTCAGTGCCCGGGGGGCGGCGGGACCAGCGCAGGCCTGAGAGCTAGGGGCCCCTCCCAGCTAGAGGAGCAATGCTGAGGTGCGTGGGGCCCGCCAACAAGGGCCACTGGCGACCCAGCACGCACGTCGGGACGCAGCAGCTCGGAGGCCGGGCGCGGGGCGGGCGGAGGGGGGCGGACAGCGCGGTGGGGGAGGGCGCAGTGGTGGAGCAACCCGAAGCGGGGGGCAGCAGCCCGCCCCAACGCCCTGGCGCGGCCCTGTTTTCCGCTGTCCTGCAGGTCGCTCAAGGCCAAGGTATCCGGAAAGAAGAGTGCCAAGGAGGAGCTCCCCGCCGCGACCGCGGGCGGGCGCGTCGTCCCGGGCGCCGCGGGCAGCGGCGCGGCGGGCAGCGGCAGGGGCGCCGGCGGCGCCGCGGGCAGCAACGGCGGCCCCGGCGCGCGGCAGCCCAATGCCGGCCCCGGCGGCGGCGCCGCGGCGGGCCCCGGCGGCGGCCACGCCGGCGGCGCCGCGGCCGGCAGCGGCGGCGGCGCGCGCGAGAAGCCGCCGCTGCCGCCGCTGACCGAGGCTGCGATGCAGCAGCACTACGCCGACCCCCTCCCCAGCTTCCGCGACGTTCCGCCCGCGGACAAGCAGCTGCTGTTCGTGCAGAAGCTGCACCTCTGCGCCTTCGCGTTTGACTTTTCAAACCCCTCGCGCCACGTGCGCGAGAAGGAGATCAAGCGGCAGACGCTGCTGGAGCTGGTCGACTACGCCAACTCCGGCCAGGGCAAGTTCACGGAGGGCGTGTCCGAGGACATCGTGTTCATGCTCGCCTCAAACCTGTTCCGCACGCTGCCGCCCACGCGCGCGCACGACGCGGACAACTTTGACCCGGAGGAGGAGGAGCCGACGCTGGAGCCGGCGTGGCCGCACCTGCAGGCGCGCGCGCGCGCGTTGACCGTCTTTGACCGTCTTTGACCGCCTCTGGGCGGGCCGGCCCTTGGAGGGGTGTTTCCGGGGCGGTGCGGGGCGGGGGCGGGGCCGCGGCTTAGGGCGCCGCGCCACGGGCGGCGGGGAGGGCGCGCGCGCGCGCTTCGCTTGAGCTACGCTCCGTCGGCCGCCGGCCGCGCGCCCGCCTCCCTCGTCCTCAGTGCGCGCCTCAACGCGCCGCCACCCCTTCACCCCCCACCCCCAGATCGTGTATGAGTTCCTGCTGCGGTACATCGTGTCAAACGACACAGACGCCAAGGTTGCCAAAAAGTGGGTTTTGGGGGGGGGTGTCTCTGGCGCGGGGGGGGGGGGGGAGGGTGTGTGGCTCGGCCAGGGAGGGGCGGTGGGGAGCTCCCTTGGGGGGGGTGGCTGCAGCGCGAGCGCAGCGGGGAGGCGCCGGCGGCGATCGGGGGCGGGGCGAGCGGCCGGCAAGCCTCAGGTGGGGGGGGAAAGGGACAGGCAGGGGACGGGGCGCCCCTGCCACTGCCGTAGCTTGTGCGGTGCTCAGACCGCGGCCGCCCCCCTCCCTCCCCCTCCCTCCCCCCCCCCCAAAATCAAACAGGTACGTCGACCAGCACTTTGTCCTGAAGCTGCTGGAGCTGTTTGACAGCGAGGACCCGCGGGAAAGGGACTACCTGAAGACCATACTGCACCGCATCTACGGTGGGGGGGGGGTGGGGGGTCGCTGGCTGGCTTGCTGTTTGCTTGCTTGCTAGCGCCATGGCTGGCTTGCTGGCTTGCGGGCGGGCTTGCTTGTTTGGTTGTCTGTGAGGGTTGTGTGTTTGTGACCGGGTCGTGACTGAAAAACTCGACACACACACCTCAACTCACCAGGGGCGTGGCTTGGACCTGCGCTTGCAGGCGCGCCGACGCAACGCCCCCCCCCCCCCCACCCCCCCCCCCCCCCCCCCCCCCCCCCCCCCCCCCCCCCCCGCCCCCCCCGCCCCCCCCCCCTTCCCCGCCCCAGGTCGGCCCCGCGCTGGCCAAGCTGCGCTCCTTCCTGGACGCCATCGACGAGGACCCAAACATCGACCTGGATGGCCCCATCAAGCGCCTGCGCCAGGCCTTCTTCAAGGAGGCCTACAAGACCCGCCAGCGCGACAAGAAGGGCGACAGCGGCGACCGCTCCACGCGCGCGCAGCGCAACCAGCAGCGGACGGACCACTGGCTGGAGCAGCTGTGCCACGCTGTCGTGCACGAGCAGATCGGGGACCACGCGCCCGCGGGGCTTGACTACGCGTCCCTCGAGGCGGCGGCCGCCGCGGCCGCGGCGGCCGAGGGGATGGGCGACGAGGACGCCGCCGCGGCGGCGGCGGCGGCGATCGCGGGCGCGCAGATGGTGGAGGCGCTGCAGGCGATGGGCGGGCCCGTGTCGATAAACCCCGACGGCACGATCGTGTTCACCCCCGAGCAGCTGGAGCAGCTCCAGCAGCTGCAGCTGCAGCAGCTGCAGGCGCAGCCGGAGCTGACGCTGGAGCAGCTGCAGCAGGCGGCGGCGGCGGCGGGGGAGGGCATGCAGGGGGGGCAGCAGCTGATCGGGCCCGACGGCGAGCCGGTGACGCTGCCGGCAGACGGGGAGCCGGGCAGCGTGGAGGAGCAGCAGCTGCAGCTGCAGCAGCTGCTCATGATGCAGCAGCAGCTGGCGCTGCAGCTGCAGTTGCAGCAGCAGCTCGCGGCGGCGGAGGCCGCCGAGGCCGGGGAGGGGGACGCGGCGGCGGCAGCTGCGGCGGCCGCGGCCGGCGCCGACGGCGCCGCGCTGCTCGCGGCGGCGGGCGTCGACCCTGCGGCGGCGGCCGCGCTGATGCAGGGCGCCGGGGTCGGCGCAGACCCCGACGCGGCGGCGGCGGCGGTCGCGGCGGCGGCGGCGGGTGCAGAGGCGCACCACGGGGCCTTTGATGCGGCGGCAATGGAGGCGATGGCCTCTGCGGCCGCGGCCCACGCGCCGCCCAGCGACGACGCCGCGGCGCACGGGGAGGGGGGCGGCGAGGCCGGCGCGTGAGGGGCAAAGCCGCGCGCCGCCGGCGCCTCGCGCAGTCAAACAGCTGCCTGCGAGGCTGGCGGCTTCCGTTTCGTTTCTTGGCACTCCCTCGCACTTGCAGCGGCAGCCACCCGTCACGGTGCGCCGCCAGAGAGTTGCCGCGGCCGCCCGCGCCGCGCCGCGCGCCGCACGGCAGCGTAGCGCCCTGGGCCCGCGTAGCGCGCATTTTGACCGTCTCCCCACCAGAGGCACGGGCCGAGCCCCGCGCCCGGCCACCCTTGACCCCCAAACCCACGGGCAAAGCAGACCCCTGGGCAAAGCATGCAAGCCGTTCCAAATCCGCCCTGACCAATTTTGCCACCCCTTCCCCCGCTTTCTTCCTTCTGAGGAGTAACGTTTTCCTCCGGCGGTTGCGGCGGTTACTTGCGGTGATGGGGCGGGCCCCCTGCCTAAACTGCACAGCAGGCGTGCCAGCGTGGGGGAACTGGTTCAAATAACAAGAATATGGCGGGAGAGGGATTTGAAGTTTGAATGCGGCTAGCAAGCCGGGGGGTGTATCAACTGGGTGTATCAATCAGAACGCCCCAAATTCAAAGACGGGAAAAAGCGCAGCTGCGCTCCAAATGAGCGAACAAAGGGGCGCGAAACAGCCAGGGCCGTGGCAGAGCAGCGCCCCCCATCGAAAAGCTTCCACTGCGCTAGTGCTTCGGCGGCTGCGGCCGCGGAGCGGACCGCCTCAGCCGCCCTCCGCGCCGCCGCCGCCGCCGCCGCCGCTGTCGCCGCTGCCGCCAGTCCCCTCTGCCGCCGCCGCCGCCGCGTCGAGCCACGCGCACGCATCAGCCCCCTGCGCCACCAGCCACTGCTGGTTCTTGTGCAGCCCGTCGTTGGCGCTCTCAAGGAACGTGGGCGCCAGCACGCCCGGCCGCGCGGCGGCGAAACCCTTGACCGCCTCGAACGAGGCGTCGCTGGTGAAGAGCGGGGCCAGGTCGTTGAGCTGGCGGCCGAAAGAGTACATCGCATTGCCTGGAGAGGGTAGGGGGTAAAAGGGGGTAGTGAAAGGAGTACACCGTGCTGCCTTGGGGTTTTTGAAGGGGTGGGTGAAAGGGCGTCCCCGTTTGGCCGCCAGCAAAATGACTGGCGTGGGTGGCCGGCGGCGGGGGGCCCCGTCGCCCAGCCAGCGCAAACCCCAGCCCCCGGAGCCGCAAGCACACACGCCCCCTTGCACTCCCTCCCAGCCCCCCGACCGCGCACGCACCCTTGAACCTGCCGAGCAGCTGCTCGACGTTGTCAAACACAAACTGCCACGTCATGTTGAACGCCAGGCCGCCGCGCGCGCCGACGCCGGCGATCAGCCCGCCGATGTCCTGGGGGCGTTTGGTTTCGGGTATCCAATTGGTCAGGTTTTCAGGTTGCAAAGAAAATAGACAAAAGTCTAGAAAGCTTCCGGGGCTGTTGTTCAGGCTGCTTCTTTGTTTTGCGCCGCGGCACCACCGCGGCACCCCCCGCTGGAGTGTGCACAAACTCCATCCGATGACCCGACAGCCCGCCAGATCTCCCCGCCAGATCACCATCGATCCAGACCACCGCCAGATCGCACCTGCGTTTGGACCTCCGGGTCGAGCGACAGCTCCAGCGCGCGGCGGATGAGGGGGCGGCCGGCGGCGTACCGCAGGCCGCGCAGCAGCTGCGCGCGCTTGGGGGCGGAGCGCTCCTGCGGCGGGCGGCGCAGAGGGGGGGCGGCGCAGACAGGGGGCGGGGCGGGCAGAGCGGAGCCGTTGGATGGGGCTTTGAATCCCAGGCAGCCAGAGACCAGGCCAGGTTGGCTGTGCTTGGGGCTGATTGCCCGGGCTGCCACAGCCCTTGTCGGCTCGGGGGGCGGGCTGCCGTCCAGGGCACTGCAGGAGGTGTTTCAACGCGCGCTCAAAGAGAAGCAATGCCACCCCGTTAGTAACGAGCCAGCACCGGTACCGTACCGCTTTGTACAGCTTGAGCACGTTGTCAAACGCTGACTCCTCGCCAGACATGACCGCCAGGCGGTACACCGCTGACCGGACGTCGGGGTGGGGCGGCGCGCCGCTGGCCAGCAGCTCCGCGGCGGCGGTGACGACCTGTCGAGGGGGGTTTGGGGGGATTGGAGTTTTTGAGGTTGGGAGGTTTAGGAAATTAGGGAATTCAAGTTGCAGGGGGCCACACGCCTTTCGTCCAAAACAGGACCCGACCAGTCATGGGATACGCGTGCCAGCAACACCAAAAAACAGTGCCCGCGCCAAAGCAAACCGACCTGCTCGTTGCCGAGTGAGGCGGCCCCCACCAGCACCGCCGGCCGCAGCAGCCTCAGCTCTACGGGCTCCCCCTGCCCCACGCCCAGCCCCAGGCCGGGCGCCGCCTGGTTCGGCACCGCCGCGCCCGAAATGAGCGGGCCGGTGACGGCCGCGGTGGCGTAGGCGCGGAGGGACTCGGCGCAGCCGGCCCATTTTGGGTCGTCCAGCGCCGCGGTGGAGAGGATTTCCTGGGGGGGGTTGATTGGTCGCGGGCGGGGGGTTTGATTGGCGCAAGGCGGGATTTGTGGGCGGTGGCTTGGGCGGGGGCATCAGTTGACCGCGATGGAAACCCTGGTTTTGGGGGCTCGGTTTTAGCCTGCCTCTGGGGTTTCCCAACGCAATGCAGCGCAGCGCAGCGCAGCGGCCTCACAACGCACCAACCGCCCTGCACCTGCACCTGCACCTGCACCTGCACCTGCACCTGCACCTGCACCTGCAGCCGCCGAAGCACGTGCAGCGCAGCGCTCCAGGGGGCAAACTCCAACGCCGCCCTCTGGCCGAGGGAGCGCGTGAGGCGCAGGAAGATGGAGGGGTGCAGCTGGCGCACCAGGGACATCGCAAACGCGTCATCCAGGGCGCCTGGAGGGCGTTGTGCGTGTTGTGTGTTTGCGTGTTGTGTGTTTGCGTGTTGTGCGCGGTGCGTGTTTGCGTGTCGTCGCCCCCACCCAAGAGGCCCAGTGAAAGAGAACGGCGAAAAAGAAGCACCCCCCCAAACAGCGCTTGCAGGCAAAAAAGGTAAGCCAAGACCTACCCGCGAGGTCGACCTTTGATATCTTGGCGGGGTCCCTTGCCGCCTCTATCAGCCCGTCCCACAGCGGCTGGCTGTAGTTGACCCGGTAAAAGCCGGTCCGCCCCGCGTTGGCCACCAGCCAGCCGCCGGCGGCCGGCAGGGGGACGGGCAGCGATGAGTCGCAGGCGTTGAAGGTGTGCCACCGGGTGGCGGGGGAGTCCTGGGGGGGAGGAGCGGCGGCCGGGCGGGCGGTTTTGAGGGCGGGTTTTGCGGCGCGGGGCGAGGCGGGTTTGGGAAACTCCAGGCAAAAGGGGGGACCGCGCACCTGCCGCAATCGCTCAAACAAACGCAGGCACAAGCGGAGGCGCGGGCACGCGAACGCAATCGCTCACGTTTGTGGTGTATGCCACTGGTATCCACCAGCTGCTGTCTTTGGGGTCGGCGCTCCAGTCGTTGCAATACATGTCCTGTGTGTTTGTATTGTGCGTGTATTTTGCTGCTTGCATGTATACGAAGCCTCTGCATGCGCTCGTGCCCAGTGCAGCCCAGTCCCGCGAGCATGCGCACTCCCACCCGGCCGCACGGCGGCAAACGCGGCACGCCCCAAGCGAAACCACCCCCGCGCAAGCACAGGCGGCGCGATCCCCGCGGCCCACCTGGCTGTACGGCAGGCCGACCTCGAACGCCAGCGGCGCGTGGAAGGGCATTTGGGTGATCGCGACGTTGGCGCCGGGCGCCGGCGGCGGCGCGTTGGAGGCGGGCGCGGGGTCTATGGAAAGGATGGGGTAGCCGCGGCGCAGGGTCCAGGTGTTCATCCAGTCCTGGTGCAGGGTTTTTTTGGGGGGCGTGATTGGGGGCGTGATTGGGGGCGTGATTGGGGGCGTGATTGGGGGCGTGATTGGGGCGATTTTCAGGCAGGGGTTGCCCCTCGAGTGCATATGCAGGCGGCCAACAGGGGCGACGCCGCGGGCTCCCCAGGGCTTGCAGGGCTTCGGCGGCCGCCGCCAACCCCGGCCGCACAGCCCGGCCCGGCCCCGGCGGCGGGGCTCGCGCGCGCACCCCGATCGGCTGCCCCGTCGCCTCGGCCAGCGCGGCCCACAGGTCAGTGTAGGTCGAGGTGTTGAAGGCGCGCGCGCCCAGGTAGCCCTTGAGGCCCTCGAGGAAAGGGTCCTCGGGCTGCTGCGGTTCGGCGCGGGCGGGGTCAGCGTTTGACCGGGCGTTTGACTTGGCATTTGACTGGGCGTTTGACCAGGTGTCGATGGGAGGTTTGATGTGGTGTGCTGACGTGCGGCGGTCCTTGCGAGAGAAGGGCTAATCCCATGTTGTCAGGTTGGGGGCTGTGCAGCGCGGCGCAGGCAGCCCAAAACCAGGGTCGGCAAATGGTCAAACCCGGTCAAACGTTGCGGCGGGCCCCACCTCTGCAAGCAGCATGCGCTGCGCGCCGGTGGCGTCCGCCAGCGGCCGGCCCCTGAACGTGCCTCCCGCATTCAGAAAGGTGCGCAGCATGCGCAGCACGGACGCGCCCTGATTTTGGGAGGGGTGGAGGGGGAGGAGGTTCGAAGACGGCAGGGTGGTGCGCGGGGCAAAGGGTTTGCGGGATTGCGAGCCCCGCCTGAGGGGGCGGCGCAGCATGAGCGCATCGCCGGCGCGCCCGCCCACCTTGTCATAGCTTATGTCATCGAATTGGTTGTCCGCGTCGTCCAGCGACGTGAGCCGCTCCGGCCTGCTGAGCAGGTGCGCCGCCACGTCAGCGTCGGCCTCGAGGCCGCTGGCGGCCACGGAGGGGGCGAAGTAGTCAAAGTATTTGTAATCGGGGCGGAAGGCGTCCGCGGCTGCGGGGATTGTTGCGTTGTTACGCGGCGGGCGTGCAGGGTTTGGGGGTTGCTGCGGGGCAAGGCCCAGCCCAAGCCGGAGGGCGCCGCATTTCCAGCCTGCTTGGGAGGGTTTGGGCGGCGGCCAAAGCGGACCAATGCCCACCGCGGCAAACCAAACCGCGCCGCACCCCAGCCCACCCAACCCAGGTCATGCGCCCGACCCAAACCACACATCCCCGCCCACCCGCGTTTTCAAAGTAGCTGGCAAAGCCCTCGTTCAGCCACAGCTCCGTCCAGTCGTGCGTGGTGACGAGGTTGCCAAACCAGGAGTGGGCCACCTCGTGGCCGACGACCAGGGAGACGTCAAACTCCTGGGAAGAGGGTTGAGGGGGTTGCGTTTAGGGCCCCAAACGGCCAGCCCGCAACGCCCGCAACCAGCCGGCAGCTGCCTCGTCGGGCACGGGCCGATTCGAAGCACCCTGTCCCCCCCCCCCACCTGCTGCACGTCGCCCTCTGCGGCGTCGACCACCAGCCGCGCCTCGCGGTACATGATCAGACCCCTGGCGGTTGGTGGCGGTTACGTATTCGTTCGGTTTGCCCCCGGTACAGTGCTTTTCTGAGCCCAGGGGCTTCCGAAGGCGGCGGCAGGCAGGGCCGCCCCCGGACTGTGCACCGCCTCGCTCATAGAGCAGGGCCGCCCCCGGGCCGCAGGCCACCGCTGCGAACAGCGGTCCCTTAGCGACAAGCCGCAGGCAGCAGCCGAGGCCCCTAAGCGGCGCCCTCACCAGTTCTCCATAGCTCCGGCCGCAAAGTTGGGGATGCCCACCAGGTCGAGCTTGGGCAGAGCGTAGGGCACGCCCAGCAGGCCCTCGAGCGCGCGCACCGACGCGCACGCAGCGTCCCTCGCGGTGTCGAGCAGGCCGGCCCTGTTGAAGGGTCGAAAGGGCGCGCGGGCGCGGGTTCAGCAGGTGAGCTGTGCCGCGCAGCTCTGCCATGCGGCTTGACAGGTGGGCTGGCTTGCGTGCAGCTGCCAAGACCTGAACGGCCCAACCCCTCCAAACCGCAAAACAGAGCAGCGGACCCGCACCTGTCCGGCGTGGCCCAGACCGCCACCGGCAGCTTCCCGGACTGCCCCGCGACGCATTCGGACTGGACGGACTGCAGCTGCCCCATGACCCAGGCCACCAGGTAGGTGGGCATCCGAGGCGAGCGCGCGTACTGAGTCGTCACGAGGTCCGAGGCATCCAGCAGCGCGCGCGCGCGCCGCGCGGCGCGGCGACGGCCCGACGCCGACGCGTCGGCGGGCATGTTGGAGAGCGTGACCCAGGGCGCCGGCGGGGCCGTGATGCGGAGGGAGAAGGTGGCCTTGCGGGGCGGGGTTGGGAGGGAGGGCAGGCATGTGATGAGAGGCGCGCACTTGGGAAGCCACGCGCTGCAGCTGAGCTGCGATGGGCCACCTTTGAGGCGCTTGCAAGCCCGAAACGGCAAGTGGCGGCGGGGTGATCTGGGCCGCCAGCGAGGCGCCCCCCCACCCTTAACAACCACCCACGTTGCAGACCGCCCAACCTTGAAGGAGGGCTCGTCAAAGCAGGGGAACGCCTTGCGCGCGCCCAGCGCCTCGAAATGGGTGGACGCCACAACGTGCTCCTGGCCGGCGGCGTCTGCGGGGCGGGGGCGG
>BDRX01000224.1:8317-18409 GCA_003203535.1 Raphidocelis subcapitata | reverse complement strand
GGGGGGCCGTGGGAGGGCGGTGTGCGGCGGTGCAGGCCCAGCTCCCGAATCCAAAACCGCAGCAAAGCGGCGCGCACACGCGGCCGTGGCTGTGCACGCACGCAGGCGCACGCGCGTGCAGCCCGGGCGGGCAGTCCCCAGCGCGCCGGCGCCCACCTGGCGAGGAGCTTGTCCGCCTTGTCCGCGCTGCGCGGCAGGCCGACGCCGTGCTGGTGCATCCACGCCAGCAGGTATGCCGCCTCGCCGTCCCCCATCGACGACGCGCGCCGCAGCCAGACCACCGCCACAGACTCCGGCGCGAGCGCGCCGCTGGGCGGCGCCGAGGCGCGGGCGGCCTCCGATTCCGCGGCTGCGGCTTTGACGCTGAGGTCCGCCCAAGGCGCGGCGCCCTTCACCGCCGCGTCCACATACCTGCGGTGCAGCCCCTCGCCGCCAGAGGCCGCGATCAAGGCTGCGGTTGCGGCTATGGAGCGCCTCTCCGCGGCCTTGGCCGCGGCCTTCAAGGCGGCGGCGGCCGCGGCGGCGGCGTAGCCGTCCTGGTAGGGCGTTTCGGTGCCCCGCGGCGGCAGCAGCGCGCGCGCCTCGGGCTGCGAAGCCGCAAGGTCGGGGCCGTGCTCCAGCAGCGCGGCTGCGAGCTCTATCATTGAGCTCGTGCTGCGGGAGAGGGGGGTGGAAGAGGGGGTGTTGGTCGCGTTGCGGGTGGCGCCAGTGGCTTTTCGAGGGGGCGTGCAGAGCCGATCCTGACAACGTGCCGGGGCTCCACATTGGGCGGGCAGAGATGCAGCTCGGGCGAGCAGCTGCGCGCGCGCGCGCACATCGCCCCGTGCGGTGGGAGCGGGGTGGGGGAGGGGCCGCACCTGTTCAGCACCGAGGAGCGGTGCAGCAGCGCCGCCGCGAGCTGCATCGTCCCGCCGCCGCGCGCGCCGAGGCCGCGCTGCAGCATGAAGGCCGCGTTGGCGGCCGCCACCTCGCAGCCCTGCTCCGCGAGCAGCAGGTAGCGCAGCAGCGCCTGCCAGGGCCGCCCCGAGTCGAGCGCGCGCAGCGCGGCGCGCAGCGCGGGGGCCCAGGCGCTGCGCTCTGCGACGAACTGCCACAGCAGGCGCTCCGCCTCTGAGCAGTCAAAGTCGATGCCGTCGGCGCCTGTTGCAGATGCCGTTTTGGGGGGGGGAAGGGGCAGTCCAGGGGGATTGGAGTTTGCATTTTGCGGCGGCAATCTAGCAGGTGAAGCTGCAGCGTGGTTTGGGGCGGCAGGACAGGACGGCGCCGATGTGGCGGGAAAGGCAAAGCGGCCGCCCCCGCAACCGCCCCCGCAGCCCCCGCCCGCGCGCCGCACCTCCTGCGTACAGCAGCGCCAGCGCCAGGGGGGAGCGCCAGTGGCCGGCGACGTACGCCTTGTCGTACCACTCCAGAGCCGCCGCGGCGTCCTTGGGCACGCCCAGGCCTGGGAACGCGGGCGCGGTGTTTGGGGGGCGGGGTGCGAGGGTGGTGGTGGGCGGTGAGGGCAGGGGGGCTGGCGCGGGGCCGCGGCGGGATGGGGGCCGCGCCGGCGGCCGCAGCGCCGGGGGGCGGGCGGGCGCCGCGAGCCCCGTCCCCGCACCCACACCCCCCCCCCCCCCGCGCGGCGCACCGTGCGCGTGCAGGTTGCCCAGGTTGTACATTGCATCCGCGTTGCTGCCGTTGGCGGCCGCCTCAAAGTGCAGCCGCGCCGCCGTCAGGTTGCGCGGCTCGCCGCCCGCACCCTCAAAGGCGAGCACGCCCAGCCCGGTGTGGCCCGCGGCGAGGCCGCGGGAGGCGGCGCGGGAGAAGTAGGAGCGCGCCTTGGGGACGTCCTGGGGCACGTGGATGCCGTTGAGGTGCATGTATCTGGGGGGGAGGGGGGGGGCGCAGTCGGTGCGGAGCACAGGGCTGAGGTGCTGGCTGCGCGGCTGGCTGCGCGGCTGGGGGCAGCCGCATGAAGTGCGCGCAAGCGCAAGCGCGCACCCCGCAGCCCCACGGCCCCGACCTCCCCAACACAAAGGCAGCCCCGGGCCCCATGCCCCACGCCCACCCCAGGTTGTAGAGCGCCATCGCGTCGCCGCCCTCTGCCGCCACCGTGAACGCGCGGTGCGCCGCGGCCGCGTCCCTCGGCACGCCGCGCCCCACTAGCCGCCGGTACCCGAGGCGGCGCTGCGGGGCGGAAGGGGGGGAGGGAGCAAACGGGCACAGCGTTCGGTCGGGGGCTCGCGCGCTGCCTTCGATGCCGACCGCCTTCAAACGCGCGAGGCAGCCGAGCGCGCAGCCGCCGCCGCCCCCACACGCCCCGCCAGCCCCGCGGCCGCGCCTGCGCGGTAGCGTCGCCCCTGAATGCCGCGTCCTCCTCCACCGACACCGCCTCCTCCGTGTCGTCCCACGCGAGGTCGTTCTGAGGCGCCTGCGCGTCCGACCAGCGCTCCCGAAGGCGCACGGGCGCGGAGGGGAGGTGGAAGTTGCTGCCGTCCTGCGCGGGGGGGGGGGGGGGGGCGGCAAGGGGGGGGAGGCGTCGGCGCAGGCAAAAACGAAGGCGCTACCCACACGGCCGGGCCGCCGCCGCTGGCGGCAACCGCAGCAGCAGGCGCACCGCCCGAGCACCGGGCCTCGGAGCAGCCGGGCCGCAGCTGGGCGCAGCCGACCCGGCGCCGCAGAGCCCCGGTGCGCGCCTTTTCCACGCGCGCCGCGACCGCCGCGGCCGCGAGCTTCAGGTAGTGCAGCCCCTCGCGGCAGCTGGCGGGCAGGCCGCGGCCCATGAGGTACCGGTCCGCCAGCGCGAGCTGCGCCTCGGTGCTGTTGGCGGCCGCGGCGCGGCGCAGCAGCGCGACCGCGTCGGGCTCGAGGTCGCCGCCGGCCCCGCCGGTGGTGGGGGCCAGCCCGTCGCCGCCGCCGGCGTCCCGGGCGGCCTCGCGGCCCTCGCCGTCAGAGGGCTCTGGCCGCCACAGCTGGTGGGCGGAGCTGAGGGCCGCCAGCGTGAAGGCGGCGCGCGCCTCTGCCTGGAGGTCTGCCGCCGCCGCGGCGTCTGCCTCGGCGCCCGGCGCGGCGCGCGCGGCGAGCGACGCGCCCAGGCGGGCGCTCAGCTGGCGCAGGCCCGCTATCGCGGCCGGCACGTCGCGCGCCGCGGCGCCGCCGCCGCCGAGGCCCAGCATGGCTTCGTATCGCTGGAGCCATGCGGCCGACCGGCGCTCATGCGCGGGCGGCTGCAGGTTGGACGCTGCATCAGCTGGGCCGGCATCGCCGCCAGCGGTGGGTGCGCCCGGCTGTCCGGGTGCAGGCGCAGGTGCAGGCGCAGGTGCAGCGGCAGCGGCGTGCGCGCCTGCGGTGCAGAAGCGGGCAGCGCGCGCGCCGATCAGCGAGCTGGGGGCGGAGCCAGCTGCCCGAGCACAACCCGAACCCCATCCCTTGCTCACCAGCAGCCAGGAGTGTCAGGAGGAGCGCCCCAGCCAGCGGGCCGACCAGAACAGATCGGCCCCTGCGCGCGCCCGACCGCCTCCGCTGCCGCTTGCTACTCGAAACGGCGAGCAAATTCATGCTGTATCCTTTGCTGCCACTGCGGCCATGGCTGATCACCGCTCCCAAGGGGGTCGAGGGCTCCCCGAGGCAGCGGCCGGCTCTCGAATCGAGGTTTTTTGCGCTTCCAGGAACGACCAGCGTGCCACGCGCAGGAAAAAGAAGCACTCGGATCGACGGCGTCAGTCACCGACTCGCTAGTCGCTGCCGCCGGCTGGGAACGCAGCGAGCCGGCTGCGTGCGTGCCGCAAGGGGTGTGTCGCAGGAGCTAAAGCCCCAGCAACAGACGGCAGCGGGCGTGGGCCCGGCGGGTGCGGCGTCGGAGCACGGGTTTGGGTGGCCTGGCAGGGCAGGGCGGTGTAATGCCGGTAGAGGGTTTGGTTTTGCAGCTGGGGGTCAAATCTCAACAGGGGGTTACCGCCCGGCTGCCGCGGGCTGCGCCTCCCACCGCCGGCGCCCTGGCGGGGCCTGAGCGACGGCGAAGAATTGCGGCGCTCCCGGCCAGGCTCGACCGCCCGCTGTCCCGGCCTCATCATCACAGCGTGCACAGCGCGGGCGCCGCGCCGGCGCCGCGGCGGCCGCTGCACGGGCGCCCTCCGTCGGCTGCGGCGGTGGGTTTCAAAGGAGCGATGGAAATCCATGCGAATGGCTGCCGCCCAGGCAGCAGTGAGCCCCCCGGGGCCTCGCTGCGGGGTGGTTGGCTGGCAAACCGTCGGGCGGCGGACGCGCGCGCGCACGGGGCCCTTGGCCGGTTGCCGCGGTTTCGGGCGCCGAGGCGACGCCAACTTGCCTCTAAAAATCTATTTGAAGCGACTCACCGGCGGGGAGGCGCCGTGGACGGGGCTGCCGCCTGGTGAGGAAGGGGCGCACTCCGCCAGCCGGCACCCCTCTTGCGCCCCAGATTCGCGTTCGGCCCCGCCTTGCAAGCTTCATACGAATTGAACTATCGTTCACTAGGTCGCACTCGACCAAGCAGCCGCCAGAGGCGCGCAGCGCGCAAACGATGGCTTCGCTGCTAGACCTGGCCAGCCTCGCCACGGCGAGCGAGGCCACGCTCGCCACGGCGGGCGTCACCGGCCTTTGCGCGGTGTACTGGCTGCTTTCCCAGCTCAGGTGCGGCGCCTGGAGAGCAGCGGGGGGCCGCGCAGGCCGCGGACGCCGCTTGTCACCCGGCGGCGCGGCGGTCGCAGACGCGCGCCGCGACGCCCCCCGACCCGCCCGCCCGCCCGCCCGCGCCCCCGCCGCGCCCCGCAGGCGCAACAATGGCGACATGGACAAGATTCCCGGCCCCTGGAGGAAGGCGTACCCCGTGGTGGGCAACATCCTGGAGTGCCTGCGCCCGGACTTCCACAAAGTGCTGCTCAAGTGGGCCGACGACCACGGTGAGGCGCGGAGCCGGGGCCAGGGAGCCAGGGCCCGGCGGCCGCGCCGGCGCGGGCGCAAAGGGGCGGCGCCGAGGCGGCTGGGGGGGCCAGCCAGGGGCGAGAGGAGGGCCCCGCGGCGCGGCGCGGCGCGCGGCGGGGGGCACCCCCAGCCGCCTCAGCTCCCGGGCGCCCCCGGCAGCCCCTCCCACGGCGCCCACGGCCCCGGCCCCCTTGCGGCAGCACACCCCAAGCCCCCTTCCCCCCACCGGCCCTCCCCCACCGACACCCTCGCCCACTCGCCCCCTCCTCCGCCCCCCCCGAAATCGCCCCCCCCCCCTTTTCAAGGCGGCGTGGTGCGACTCAAGTTCCTGTGGAAGGACGCCCTCATCGTGACCGACCCCCAGGCGCTGGCCTCCATCATGGGGCGCGGGGAGGGCGCGCTGGACAAGGCGGCGGGCGTTTACCAGACCATCAACTACATGTGAGAGGGGGGAAGGGGGGGGGGGGAGGCAGCGCCTTTGCGGCCAGCCCGGGAGGGGGCCCGCGCGCCGGCGTCTTGTGGTGTGGGTGTTTGCCTTCCCGGGTGTCGGCGTGTCGCGCCTGCGCCGTCGGCCCGCTGCCCGGCGAGCTCTGCTGGCTTGCGTAGAAAAGGCTCCCCAAAGCAGAGAACGGCTCCTGACTTGCCCCCCCCCCCCCCCCCCCCCCCCCCCCCCGCTCCTGCCCCCCCCCCAAAAGGTGCGACCCCCACGGCGCGCCCAACCTGCTGACCGGCGCCGCCACCGACACCTGGAAGGCCATCCGCCGCGCCGTGGCGGTGTCGTTCTCCACCCAGAACATCAAAAAGAAGTACCCCCTCATCCTGGCGCGCATCAACGAGCTCGTGGGGCGCGTGGCCGCGCAGGTGGGCGGCTGAGGGTGTATGTGCGCGCTTGCCTCGGCTTCCGCGCTGGCAGCAGCCAGCGCAGCGGCTCGCTTGCCTCGGCCGTCTGCGGCCGCCCTCGCGTGCGCATTGCTTGCTTTCAGGCCGTCCGGCCGCCCCCGCGCGCCGGCTCCGCCGCAAGCGGAAAGGCCCCGCGCACCCACCCCAAACCCCCAGCAGCCCCGCCAACCCCCAACCTTCTCCATCACCCCCCAACCCCAACCCCCGACCCGCCCAGGGCCCCGAGGCCTCCATCGACGTGGACCAGGCGGCGCTGCGGGTGACGCTGGACGTCATCGGCCTCGCCGGCTTTGGGCACGACTACGAGAGCGTCAAGCAGGACAAGCCCGCGTACGACCACCTGCTGGTGGGTGCCGGCCCGCTTTGGGGGGTTGTGCTTTGCTTTGGGGGGCCTGCTGGGGTTCAGGCTTAAAAAGTTTGGGGGGCGGGGTCGCTCCTTTTTGCGGCTCGGCGGCGCAGCAGGGCGGGTCCCCAACCCCCCAGCTGCCCGCCGACCGTTTTGAGCGGCTGTCGCCCCCCGCCCCTCCCCCCAAAACCCTCACCCCTCCCCACCCCCCAAACCCCCCCCCAACCCCCCACCCCCCAGCGCGTGCTGCCCCGCTGCTTCACCGAGGTGATGCTCCGCGTCGCCAACCCGGCGCGCCAGATGCTGCCCTCCATGTTCAAGGGCGGGGACAAGGGTGAGCGGCGGCAGCACGCTCAGCGTTCGCGCAGGGCCCCAAAGTGCTCGCCGGCCGCACCGCCCGCCTGCACGCCTTGGCGGACGCCCTTTGCTTGCCCAGCCCCCACCCCGCCCCTTCAAAAACAGCCTGGAAACCCCCGCCTCAAACCTCCCACTCCCCCACCCCCAAACACCCCCACCCCCACCCCCCACCCCGCCCCCCCCAGGCTCCAAGGCGTATGAGATGTTCCAGCGGGAGATGCGCGTGCTGCTGGAGGAGCTCAAGGTGCGCGGCGCACCCAAGGCCGACGACCAGGACATCGCGTCGCAGCTGTGAGTGCCTTGGGGGTCTTTGTTTAAAAAACAAAAAGGGGGGGCCGGTTGGGGCCGGGGCCGGGCCGGGGCGCCTGCAGGCTCTGGGGAGCCCCGCCTCGAAAGCCCCTCTGGGCGCGCGTTTTGCGGCAGGCGGCGCGAGGCGGGGCCCGCCTCGGGGGCGCAACGCTGTCCAGAGTTGGGGCAGCTGCCCAGCTGCATCAGCCCCCCCCCCCCCAAACCCCACACCGCACAACTGAATCAGGCCGCTCCTCCCCCCAAACCCCCAATGCCTCCACTCCCCCCCCCAGTTACCGCGTGATGAAGGAGAACCCCGATGTGTCGGAGGACCGCGTGATGAGCGAAATCGGCATCCTCTTTGTCGAGGGGTTCGAGACCACGGGTGCGCGCGCGTGCTGGAGGGTTATAAGGGGGGCGGCTTGCGGCGGTGCGCGCGGCCCGCGAGGTTTTGGGGGTGCGCGGCAGTCCGCGGGAGCCAGGCGACGGCCGCCGCCTCGCTGCCGGCGGCCGCAGCCGCCTCCACCTTGCGCCAGCTCCCTCCCAACCGCAAACACCCCCCTAACAACACATCACCCACCCCCACCCCGCCCCCCCAGGCCACACCACCGCGTGGACGCTGCTGCACGCCGCCACCTCCCCCGGCGTGCAGGACAAGGTCGCCGCCGAGCTGGACGCGGCGGGCCTGCTCCACAAGCCCGGCTGCCCCCCGCCGCGCGAGATGGAGTTCGAGGACCTGAAGCGCCTGCCCTACCTCACCGCCGTCGCCAAGGAGGCGATGCGCATGCTGCCCGTGGTGTCGCTGATGGGCCGCGTGACGGAGCGGCAGGTCAAGGTCGGGCCCTACACCATCCCCCCGGGGGTGGTGGTGGGCACGCCGCTGTACGCCATCCACAACACCAAGCACAACTGGGACGCCCCCCACGAGTTCCGCCCCGAGCGCTGGCTGGAGGTGCCGGTCGAGACGTTTGTCTACAACAGCCGCTCCGGCGGCGGCGCGTCGTCGGCCGCGACCGCCGCGGACGCGCGCACCAACAAGCTCGCCGCCGCCGCCGCGGCGACCAAGGAGGGGATCACCTACATGCCCTTCTCCGACGGCCCCCGCTCCTGCGTCGGCCAGTCGCTGGCCAAGGCCGAGGTCATCACGCTGCTGGCCAAGTTCATGGGCAGCTTCACGCTGCAGCTGGCGCCAGAGATGGGCGGCCTGCAGGGCGTGCTGCGGCGCGAGAGCACGCAGCTCACGCTGCAGACCGCCGGCACCAAGGGCATCCGCATGCGCATGGCGCCGCGCAGCGAGCACGTGGCCGCGGGCGTGGTCGTGGCGGGGGAGCAGTGAGGGCGCAGCCGAGGGCGCGCGCCGGCGCCGGCGCCGGCGCGTGCATGCGCAGCCCTTTCAGGCCTTTAGAGCAGAACCCCGCCTCCTTCACTTGCGGCGAACCGGGAAAGGAGCCTTCACGCGCGCATGCGCGGCCCCTTGATGTGTACATAGGTGATTGCATACGGAACCCTCGGGCGGACGGAAACCGCCATCCAACCGCGGCCCAGCACCGCGCCCGCCCGCGCGCGCGACCCCTCCCGCTCGGCGCGCCCCGCTGCCGCGCGCCTCCGGCGCCGTGCGACGGCGGCGCCCCGGCTGCGGGGCGCGCGCGCGCGGACGCGCGCCCGCACGCGCCCCGCCGCAACCAAGTCGCGCCGCAAGCCGCGCGCTGGGCCCGGCCCCCGCCCTGCGGCGGGGGCCCGTCCCAAGGTTTGAGAGGCGCCACGCTGCCCCCCGCCTCGACGCGCGCCCGGGCCATCGGCGCGCCCGAGGCGGGGCGCGCGCGACAGCGCCGCGTCTCTGTCTCTCCCGTCTTCCGGTCAATGCCCTTCTCCTTCTTCTTCTTGCTCTTTGCCCACACGCGCGCCGCGCCTGCCTCTGGCGGCGCGGCGCGCCGGGGGACGCCAGCAGGCGCCTCCCCAACCCCAGAAACGACTGCCTCCTTTGCACTGCCCACTGTGTGTGTGTGTGCGGCCTGCGCCAGAGCGGATGGAGCGCCGCGCCTGTGCGCGGCCGCTGCGGCCAAAAAGGCGTCGACGCCGCTGCGAGTGCGCGCGCGCGCCTGTTGAGTAAAACAACTTCGGCCCTTTCTGCTAAGGCTTGGGTTTTGCAGGAGGGGGCGGGGCTGGAGGGCGGGAAGGTTGAACCGCACCGGGTGGCGGGGCTGGAGGGATGCAGGTGCAGGCGTGCAGCAGCGCGAGCAGGCAGGCAGGGGAGGTATGAGTAGGCAGCGTGCGCGCGGTGCGTTGCAGCCGCCAGCCGCGAGCCGCCAGGCATCGGCCGCCGCCGGTGTTCAAACGTGCTGTGCAAGTGCGGTCAGCAGTTTGGAAAACCGCCTTGATCAGACGGGGCTGATGGCTGGGAGAGGCCAGCCCGAAAAGCAGGCGATCACATGCACATGCAGGCAGGCAAGCCGCGGTTGTGTCCCAGGCCTTTGGCGAGGCGTACGAGGGCTACGCCGCGCGCACGCCCAAGCAGTTTGTGCCCTGGGTCGCGTGATGAACCGCCGCTGCGTGGGCGGCCTGGAGCGGTGTACTAAAGCGGCGTAACTGAAATGCATGCCTTCAGCTTGGCTCACTTCTTGGCTGGGCAAGGGGGCTGCCGAGGCGCGCATGCTGCCGGCTGCACCAAGTCTGCAGTGCGCTGGGTGTTGGGCGCAGAGCTCCTTGAGCGACCGAGAGGCCCCCCGGTGATGATTTGTTACTCCGCCTGCGGCATCGCAGGATCCTGCAGCCACTGAGGCCCCCCGATTATGATTTGTTACTCCGCCTGCGGCATCGCAGGATCCTGCAGCCACCGTGTTCCAACCAGGGTCAAGGAAAACGAGCAGTCAACCGCCGCATGGCAGGCGGTCAACGCCACCGGCGCCTGCGAGGCGCGGATGGCAACACCACAACAAAACCCACGCACAATGATAGCGCACTAATCCCCGCGTCGCACCGCCCCTGCAAGGGGCCGGTGCGGACGGCGGGCGCCGAGTTTGGCCGCTCGGCAGCGGGCGCGCGCCGTGCGGGGCGCGCGCCACGCCCCCCGGCCGGCATGTGCTTGCCGGGGCTGTAGGCGGCTCGCGAAAAAACCTCCAGAAAAAATATGCGATAGAACCCACCGCGGGCCGACGTGGCCGGCGGGGGTGCAAGCCGCTGGGCAGTGCAAGCGAGGCACTAGTGACACCGGGGGCACCTGGCGCGCGGCCGCAAAGGCGGCGGCCGCAAACACGCCCGGAGGGGGGGCCCATTTTCGACCG